>JADDOH010006567.1:0-13208 GCA_016648135.1 Agrypnia vestita | reverse complement strand
GAATATGTTGTAAAAAAAAGACATTTCAAATATCTAATATTGAATGAATAAAACAATGTCATATGAATAACTATCACGGCTACGGAAGACCGAAGGTTAACTACCCCTGATCTACCCACAAACGACCCACAATAATGGAATATGTTGTAGAAAACATTTCAAATATCTAATATTGAATGAATAAAAAACAATGTCATATGAATAACTATCACGGCTACGGAAGACCGAAGGTCAACTTGTTTGAGTTCGATAGACGGCGGTAGTATAACAATTTTTATTCATATGCCAGGCTGACCTGTAAATAATATCTTGCATTCGAAGCAGAAAACCCTTTCTAGAATTAATAAATGCGGCTTAATCTAAATAGATACAATATATACAATTCGAAATACGTCTTCGTAAAAACTTGATAGAAACAAATCGTGTTTAAACGATTGCCTAATGATACGCAATGCAAACATGTAACGAGTTCAAATAAACCACACATTCATGTTTTAATAAAATAAATATAAAATCCAGATGCATTTTTAAAATATATTATTTGGAGGAAATTTCTCGTACGATTTGAATTTATATCACGCTTACAATCGTGATATCAAAACACATAATTAAATTCTCGTACTAATTGAAACAAGATCAGACAAGCAACCGCGACATTGATTACGCACAACTCCTCTGAATACAGCCCGATAGTAAAAATAATTAACCGTAATAGAAAATATAAATGTGTTCCCCAGCTGAAGACCGGCTGCATCTAAATTAATTATTTCTATACAACATGTACAATTCGAAATACGTTTTTATAAGAACTTGATAGGAATATATTGTGTTTAAAACGATTGCCCAATGACACGCAATACAAACATGTACCTTGTTCAAATAATCCACATAAATACTCCGATCCCAATTATTCCCAAAACAATACAAATCATATAGAAATCCGTGCATTCAATCGCCAGCACAGACAACACAAAATTCCTCCGCATATTTGAAAGTTACACAAGTATTAGGAAAGAACGCCCGCTGGATTATCACGCAAAACTATGAATTATTAAATCTGATGAGCGCATAGTAATATAACGTTCCAAATATAATACACATAAAAGGCAATAGAAATAAATAATATTGGAAATGCTTATCTGTTCACTGTTCCAATTCTCCTTTGAATTATTATCAACCTCCGGCTTTTTCCTCGGTCCAGTTAAATTATCTTCCTTACTTCGGACTCTCCTCGACAAAACCTCGGCCGACCTCCAAGCTGAAAACCCAAGTGCCGCTTTCTAATTTCTATCACCTAAAAATAGTCCCTATCTCCCGCCATCTTTGATTCCAACTTGCGTGTAAAAGTCAAAGTCTAACTCCCAGAACCATTCTCATTGGTCAGATTCGGTGCTAACGGCGCATCTGTGATTGGTCCATCTCGTTAAACAAAATAACATAAAGCCTGCTTTACACGCCCGCGTGCAGAAATAATAAAGCTCGCCCACACCTACTTATCCGGCAAATATTTAATTATAGAGTAGTTAACGGGTTGTGAAGCTTCTCTTTATTATAAACTTTATCAGATAGATATTTTCGTATAATTTTTCAGCAATGTCTATTTGAATAGGCCAATATCGTTACAGTAGGATGCACCGAACAAATCCCAACTCTCTCGTGTGGAAGGCAAAATTTTGAAACGGTGCCAAGATTTACATTCCTAGGATCCCTGATAACAAGCAACAATAATACTACAGAGGAGATCCAGAAGCGCATAGTGAGCGCAAATCGCTGTTTTTTCCGCCTACAAAAGCAGATAAAATCCAGACTGCTGTCCAGAAACACCAAAATATTAGTGTACAAAACGCTTTTTAGGCCAGTGCTCACGTACGCAGCTGAGACGTGGGTACTAACTAAGAGGAACGAGTGAGCACTGGACGTTTTTGAAAGGAAAATTTTGAGGCGTATCTTCGGACCGGTTCTAGAAAATGGACTTTGGCGCAGACGTTACAACAATGAGCTCTATACTCTATTTAAGGAGCCTAACGTCACAAAATTTATAAAACTGGGAAGACTACGGTGGCTGGGTCATGTGGAGAGAATGTCCGAGCATCAAGCACCTGCTGAACTCAAGGCCAATAGGGCGAAGGAGCTTAGGAAGGCCAAAATTAAGATGGAGTGACAACGTCCTCAAAGATATCTCTGCCTTAGAGCTTCGAAACTGGAGAGCGCTGGCACTAGATCGAGATGAGTGGAGGAAAATTATTGAGGAGGCCAAGAGCCATCAAGGGTTGTAGTGCCAAGAATGATGATGATGATGAATACCTACATAGTAAAAAGTAGGATACCATACACGGTACCTCACATACTTCTAAAACACAATTTTTCCCAACTTAACCATACGCCCCATATCGAGGAAAACTCTAATGTAAATGTGTCTAATGTAAATTAAAAAATAAAATATATATTATACAAAATGTACATCTATCTTTAGGCATTCTCGGTATTTTGGAATTTTTCAAAAGTCAAAAGATTTAACTACACCATTCCTCTCAATATTGCCTTAAAATTATCAAGTACGAATATCATATTTCTGAATAAAAGCTAGTACATTTACTAAATCAATATGAATTGAGGAAGCATAGAATGCAGTAATACAGAATATAAAGCACATACCTTCTTCCATAATAAAATAGAAGGGGCATTAGGAATCTATACCTATAAAATTCAATGTATGTCTGTCTGTTCTCTGTATAAATCTACACCGTTTACCGATGATTAGTTTACATACAATTTATGTTTTTAAAACATAAATTGTAAGTAAACTAATCAACATATATAACAATAATTTTAATAAATTAAAGATATTAGTTTATTTTGTAATATTATTGAAAAAAAGATAGGTCCAAAAACCATACAGTCATATAAAGTCCACAAAGTGGAGCATTTTTCTTTATTTCTAAAAAATCGTTGGTTTGGTAGTTTATAAAATGATTAAATAAATTAATTTGTATCACTTTTGAAAGATTTATGTATTCAAAATATATGAAACCTGATGAATAAATTTTAATGTGATATGTGATATGTGATGATTAATGTGATAATATGATATGCACAAAAATGTGATACAAAATTCAACAGAGAAAATAAAAAACAGGTTAATTTCGCTCACATATTCAGATGATCGCTTTAAAAAACTCCACGTGGTTCAAGGCACATTCTGCCGTTTTTTTTTTAAAAATCATCAACTCTATTCTTTTTTCGTATTTCATATTTGAATACAGCTGAAAATTTGGTTTCTGACGTTGAAAGACATATCTCGGAATAATACTGTTTAGAAAAACACGGGAGTCTTATATAGAAAAAGTTTTTGGTTGAATAATACTATCCATTCTTCCTGAGAGTTGTATCAGAACGAGTGCTGTTGGGAAATCTTTCAAGAAATATGGAAAATTCACACTAGGCCGTATACATATTCTTGATGTCTGTAAATGCAGAGGGTGCCAATAACTTATAGACATTTTTGTTATTTCTCTAATTTTAAGGGTTGAATCGAATTACAATAATCAAGATGACTGTAAAGTCATTTGAAGGGACGGATGTAATATTAAATCTTTTAAACAAGTTTGTTTTTTGTTTACCTATGAGACCAGGTATGCATTTCAGTTGATGAATTTTGAAAATTTTATTTCGTATTGTAATAAAATGAATGTGGAATTTGTAATTTTATGATACTTTGTAGACATTTTATAAAAACAATAAAAAATATCAACTCTCATATTCATGGAATGAAAAATATTACCCTTCATATTCATAAAATAGCGTACATTGTAACATACTGGAATTTTTTTATATTCTACCTCTGTAGCAGGGATGAAAGTATAAAGATTATATCAGTGGATTATCTACAACGTAAATCTAAATAAATAATTGATATACATATTTAATTTACAAAAAAAAAATATTTTAGTATAATTAAAATTATATGAAAATACACTCTTTCACTTACAAGCGAAACGGCATACATAAACTAACTTCACATTGAATAAATATCATTGGACTTCCAAAAACGAATTAATCGCTCTAACATGACACTCAGCTATTGACGACAAACGCGGGACTTATGGGACCTTCATATTGATATTAGATACCTACATCGTTGTTTTACGAATTAAAATGACCATATTTAGATTTTTGATGATTGTTACAACTTCCTTGTTACTCTCATATTTGTTCTCACCTATGATTTTTTTGGCCAACTCTGTATATATACTTTGACGTGTTTTTAAAAAAATGTTATTCATTCATGCCTCGTGTCAACGCACAATGTATTATACAGTGCGATATGATTTACTCAACATTCTTTTGTCGTTAAATTTTTTTTCCCTCGAAACCCGTTGAAATCTAGAATTGTTTCGTGTATGTTGATATTTACGAGTAAAGAAGTAGAAGATAAGAAATCAAATAATTTAAAAATTCAGACTTTTTCACAGGCCGCTTATCACATCATCTTAATGCCTCGAATACAAAATGAAAGAAAAACAAAACGCTGAATTCTCGGAAAGAGTTAAACACAATGGATCTAAATTTCTAAGGTCTAAGGTATTCTTGTTATTAATTAAACGCTTCCGAAAAAGCGCAGAAAACTTTGTTACACGAGAACAAGGTGTACGGAGCATTGTTGTTACCTTTTATTCGCAATTATTTTGTATTTCATTTAGCGTATTTTCAATGTAAAACTTTTAATTTGCCCATAATTCAGCCATTGTTGACTAGTCAAGCAAGTTTTGTGTTGTTTAGCTTACTTTTTAATAATTGTTTTAATATGTTCTATTAAGGTAAGGTATACAACAAGTAATTTTTAAATATTTCAAATGAAAGTGGACAAATTTGTAATAAAAATTTATGAAGATTTTTTTGCCTATTATTTGATATTTATAATGTAGATTATAGCCGTATGTATACCCGTGCAAAATCATGGGACATAATCAACTATCCTCATTTCAGATGTCTGTCCGTAACTCGCTGGGATTAGGATGAAATTATAACACAAACACCGCTGATTATTGTTGCGCACAGGATGTAGATCGCCGGCCCGGAATATAAATTGAGTGAAGCCAATGGCCATGTAAATAAAATAACTATTATGTGTGTAAATTATGTGTAAATAAATAAATGTCTCAAAACAAATGTAGGGAAATTGTGGGTCGTTGCCGTGGATTGCGAACATTTTATATAGGTAGGCAATATTTGAAAATTTAATTCTATTTTTGTAACACGAATAATTGTGTCTCACTATTTTATCACAACGGTAAAATTTTAATCGTTTATGTGAGCTGCCAGAAGGGTGGTCCCGTTAATGAGCCATCGTTTGATTGGGTTCGACGCGTCGCGGTCGTGGTGAGCAATTAAAATCATTATAATGAGTCATCTGATCACTGCCGCACATATATTAGTTTAATTATATTATAAAAAAATAAATCTAATAAGTATACCTTTTTGAAAAACAAAAATAGAGGCCGTCTTAGCACTCGCTCGAGGAAGCGCTAACAGAAATGAAAGCCATCGGGTTCAATTGCGCCCACCCGCACGGGTCGTGAAACGGAAACTATTTTTTACAATAAAAGGTCCCCGGCATGACCGACACCTGAGTGTTTGGAATCGTTACATTTATATTAATAAGTTCTACATGGCATAATATAAAATAATCACTTTTATCATAAAATCAAAAATTACACTCAATGAACCATATTTATAGGCGCTGGCACGTCCGGACATCAATCTGCGAATTGAATTCACATATCGGCGTGCCAGACGCATCTTTTGAAGTGTGGCTCTTAAGCGGGAAATACGGAAGAGCGGATTAATCTTCAAAAAATCGGAGCGCATCCAAAATAGCGCCGCGCCCGGGGGTCATTCCCACGCCCCGATTCCGCAGCTTCCGTGGTCCACCACGTACCACCGATGCGTACAATAAAGATGAAATCCTCTCTCCCGATAATCCATTTTTGGCAGATATTTTATGCGCATCTGGACCAAATAAAAGGTGCTGCGGGACTTAGCACAGTGCGCTTTTCGCGATAAGTATTGTGTAACGTCGCTGTCAGTTTTCTAGGTCCTTCTGGAACGAAATCTTGCTTTTTTATTTTTGTTTTAAATTCTATTATCCGAAACCCCTGGTAGAAACGCCGTCGATTGTAGCATTAAAGAGATGCCATACACCGACTTTAAAGAGGTAATCTTAACCCCGATTAAAAAATAAAAATAAACATATATAACACATGTTGATCGTAGAATTTAATATAAAAAATTTCGTCCATTTCTATAATTTTTATGTACGATACGCGGTGCGAAGATTTCAACAGATTTTAATTATTTTATATTTTTTTGCGCAATAGCGATTTGAAAAAATACAGATATTAGACCCACCTTATTGTTGGAGTACAAACCATAGTTTAGTGTTCGCAAGAATTTATTTTATATTTTTAGATTTTATCAGAGTATGGTAGTGGACTTAAGTGCAGACACTTAACACTTTTACTCAATCCTTCAATGTTATGTGCTATAATTTTATAAATAAATATATTGTACGGTGATTAAGAATTCTAAATACTATTTATAAAGTAAATTAAAGCAAATGCCTTGAAAACAACTAAATTTCGGGAAAAAATGTTTTAGAGTTGTAGCAACACTATAATGTGATATGTTAAGTCATAAACAATCACTGAGTGCGTAGATTCGTCAAAAAGCTTCAATCAGAATACTTTCAGATTCAACATGATTAGTTTGACAAGTGTTAGTCGGTGTTAGCTAGTGAGATTGTCTCTTGCACATGTTGAAGTGCAGGCAGAGTGATTTTAATCTTATATGATTGAAGTTGGCTCCTTCGACGAAGCAGAACTGTTAAGCTTCATGAAGAAGGTTACACTTACAGCTAAAAGTTTACGGTATCAACGGATTAACTTTAAATTAAGTTCAGTTGCATAATATTAAGGTGTACGCCATTCTTTAACCGATCGATTAAATTGATTTACTTCATCAGGAGTGTAGTCAACTATTTATTTTGGGGTGAGTTTAAACGTATGAACGATTTGTGTGCCAACATTGCACTAGGATAAGTCGAGTCGACATGTTATTATCAACGCACGTTCAACTATAGATAATTTGTTTAACAATTTAGTGGACCAAGCGGGTGGTGCAAAGTTTGTATTTATTTCAATTGCATATAAATTACATCACGGTAATGATTTCTCTGGTATTGGTAAGACATTCTTTATATAAGACGTCCAAGTTACCTTACATAATTGAGATCTTTCTTGTGTAGAATTAAAGATTCTTGAACACCTAATTGGTAACCATTTATAAAACTGGGCTTATATATATATATATTATTTATCATAAATAATGGGCTATTCCAAAATCTATATTTTTTATTTAAGGGCATAAACTACACCCAGAACCTTCCAATATAATCGTGGATAAGTTTGAATAAATGAATGAGTCATCCCGGTCATTTTACCCGCAATACCGGGAAGGAAACACCTCCAACCCGGTACGTTCGGGATGGATACAAAAAATAATTTTTGAAGAGAATAGCGGTCTGTGCATTCACAAATGCGCTAGGGCGTTGTGTGCCGGTTCGGCCGCGCTCTGTTTCACTCGCATACAGGCGTGAGAGTCTCGATGATACGAGTATCGACAACTCTCTCAGGCTGAGAACATATTTCCAAAATTCTAAAAAAGGGACATTGAAAACTTATTAGTTTCCTTTTGGTTATTTTTAATACTGACGGTCTCTACGTAAACTGTCAAAATTGACAAAATTGCGTTATTCGTTTCACCATTTTAAACCATCCCATTTACTCTACATTTTCGGACAAAGTTAAAAAATATTGAATTTTCTTTTCAAAAACATCAAAAATAAAAGGAAAATTAGTTATATTAAAAATATATTCTATTGTTTGCCAATAATCTTTATATTGTTTTGCTTCTTTAAAATCCATATATTGTTTCGTTTGACAATTGTTTAAATAAATATATTTTTAACCTACAAAAATATAATTTGTTGCATATCTAATATCATGCAGGTAATGAAGGTTATGTAAATTACGTACGTTGAAGGATTATTATTATAATATAGATAGAGGGGTTTTAACTTTTGTACGATAAAGATTAAACATATTTGCACATAATTCAGGCTAGTAAAAAAGTACTGTACAAATAATAATACCTTACCATACCCTTCCATCTTTCCTTGTTATTTGCTAGTTGTAGCTTTATTTTTACTTAGTTCAAAAATACATTTACTTAGTTAAATATGTTCCAAAATTTAAATAAAAAAATTGTATTGTACTTTAAACTAGATATTTTCATATATATTCTTATACCTAGTCACTTACAGATATATTAGCCAATACTGGGATAGTCCCGCGATTCACCTTTCTTAATTATTATTATTGTTATATTATTATTATTATTAGGTGTTATCGGGCAGGGAGCTATGCTGATATGTCTGATCTCACAAAAGTGTTCACTTATTCAGTCTGTCAAGTCCATTTATAAATACATTCACACTTTCTGCAACAAGTTTCAGTGTCAGACCATTCCATGCATCCACATCATATAATATCGTAATAACATCATAGAAATATCATCTTTGTTACTCGCCGGGTCCTAAAGGATAAGCACGCAAAATTTGGGTCAGAACGGTCAAACGGTGTAGATTTGTACAGAAAATATATTAGGGGGAGGGGTGGGGTAAAGGGTGAGGGGGTAAATGTCGCCATTGTTACTAACCGGGTCCTTAATGATAAGTATGCAAAATTTGGGTGAGATCGGACAAACGGTGTAGATTTGTACATAAAATATTTCAGGAGTGGGAAAGGGGTAAAGGGTGAAGGAAGAAAATGTACCCCCTTTTATTTTTTTAATTTAGGTACATGTTTCTATATCTCAACGTTGGAAGAACTGGGTTTTCTTCTAATGGTGCCGTCTCCTATCGGAGGTCCTCCTTCTTAAGGTGCCATCTCCTATCGGAGGTCCTCCTTCTTAAGGTGCCATCTCCTGTCGGAGGTCCTCCTTCTTAAGGTGCCATCTCCTGACGGAGGTCCTCCTTCTTAAGGTGCCATCTCCTATCGGAGGTCCTCCTTCTTAAGGTGCCATCTCCTGTCGGAGGTCCTCCTTCTTAAGGTGCCATCTCCTATCGGAGGTCCTCCTTCTTAAGGTGCCATCTCCTATCGGAGGTCCTCCTTCTTAAGGTGCCATCTCCTGTCGGAGGTCCTCCTTCTTAAGGTGCCATCTCCTATCGGAGGTCCTCCTTCTTAAGGTGCCATCTCCTATCGGAGGTTAGTGATCATTCTGGCGATTACGATTTTATTTTCGCCACAATGTGTTGTGTAATAAGGTGACCAAATAACTGAGGAAAATTCCAATATACTTCGTACTAGTGATGTATAGAGAATTGTTAGACTTTGAGGATTTTTAAAGTCTTGAGTAATTCTGGTGATAAATCCCAACATAGTATATGCCTTGTTTGTGATGTTATTAAAGTGCTTTCTAAAAGTGAGTTTAGAATCTAGCATGGCGCCCAGATCACTTATTGAATCAACTTTAACGAGTGGAACATCATTCAGTTTATAAACAAATTCTATTTTTTGAATATTTTTAGTGAAACTAAAACACGAACATTTCTTAGCATTAAGGCGCCATAGTACATGATTCACGTTTTTGCTGTCTGGAGAGTCAATTTAGTATAAAGTTTTCGAATCTTATTGCCAAAATTGCAGCTAACCATGCACTCAATCAATTTTATTATGAAAGGTCCATTTACTATTAAAGCATTTGTTTAAAAAAAGTTTGAAAAATACTTTGTTATTATCACAAAAAAAATATAATCCCGAAGCCCTATTTAATCTTTCTAGCAATAGAGTTATCTTTGGTACACTTTTTCTCGAAATATTTCCACGTAAAGACCGTATATTTTTTTAATAAATTGAATAAAAGAAGTTCAAACAGAAAGTTTGGGGGAAAATATATAATTATTTTTGGGTAGGTTGTTAAATACAACGTTTACAAAAAGATAAAAAATCACTTTCCGTCTCCTATATTGCAGCATCCAAAAAACCATTAAAACATTGATTATTTTAATTAAATTTTACATGCGTACTAAGAAAATTTCACTGTCATTAATATAAAAATATTCAAAATTTTCTACCTCATACACAGAAATTTGAATTAATTAAATCGTATAGTCTGTTAAAAGATCATTTTTCTTTCAAATCAGTCGTTGGTTGGACACCAACTACGCCAGTCGTCAGGTTACGCTCCCGCTAGTTTATACGAATATATCTTAAAATGCTGCGTAAACTTTGACTGAGTGTTAATAAAGGGAAGATATCCGTATAATGAATGCATTTTAGAAATCCCATATCGCGGGGACAACGGTAAATGCAGAAAATAACTGTTAAATGTATTAAAAATACTTGAATTTGAATGTCGCCATTTTTATTTTTTACAACTGTCAAATTTTGTTTGTTTTTGCGGGCTGATTCTGATGTTTTTTTCCATTATTCTTATCTGTTTTCTTGAAACAATATGATATATAGACTTTGTTCTGTATATACACTGAATTTTTGTCCTTTCTTTTACCTGCAAACAATATTTTTAATGAAAAAAGATACTCCGTCTATTTCTTTACTCAACGGTAATTGTCATTTTTTCACGAAATAGTGATGTGAAATCTTTTGAACCGGCATTTTTTTGTGTTTTTATTTTAACTGATAAATTTTCAGTAAAACGATATAATATTGTTTTGAGTTTGTTTGTTTTGATGTTTTGTTTGAAAAATTTTCAGTAAAACGATATAAAATTGTTTTGAGTTTGTTTGTTTTGTAAAATATTTTCAATTAAGAGGTCCTAGTACACGATTTTCGTATTTGCCGTCGGGCGCAGAGTTGCCAACGTAGGCGATTTTTCGCCATTTAGGCTACTCAGAAAGAGAATCGGCGACGAAAAAATCTAAAAGGCGACTGGTCGCCTACTAGGCTACTTCAGAGACAAGTTATTTAAATCAGCCGAATCGCAAATAATTAAGAAAAAAAAAATACAATTACCTTTGTGTAATGCTGTCATTGAAAGAATTTTAAGCGTAATGGGGACAATTAAAACAAAATTAAGGAATCGCCTGCAACTACCCATGCTGATCGCTATCTTAGAATTCGTACCTATATGAATGTAAGAGGTGTGCTGCAACAACTTTCAACCAAGCAATCACATGGTAAGTTTTCACGCTGGTAGCAAAATGTACGTCTCCGGTGTTTTTAAAATGGTACCTATCTACTTACTTTACTTTCTTTTAACGAACATTACGGTTTTTTATATTAGGCTTAGGCCTATTTATCAATACATTATAAGTATGTTATAAATAAATTGATAAAAATTACATTTTATTTTATTCATATTGATATTTTGGCGTTTGGGCTACTTTAGGCTACTTTATGTATAGGAAACGGCGATATTAGGCCAAGCGCTGTTGGCAACTCTGGTCGGGCGACTAAATTGAACATATAAACTTATTATATCATTTTGCAAAACCCGATTATTAATTTATCCTCCGGCTTAATAGCCCGTTCCTTAATGGGAACCGTTTATATGCTCCATTGTCGTCCGTCGTTATATATTTTTATTTATTGTGGTCAATTGTCGATATTTTTTATGAATCGTTTTACCCCAGTTCATATAATCGGATCTTATGAATCCTTCTTTTTTCCTTTTATAACATCTTTATATGTTGTATTATTTAAATACCCTGTTTTAATGAATCGTTTTGTTTTCGTTTATATGTTCCGTTAATCGTTTTTTATTATACTTTTTAAATAATCGTGAGCCATGCACTGATTGCGTGTCACACTCTAATTATATAAAGTTGTCATTCCAGCAAGTTACGGATAGACAACCAAATTATTATATTTAGATATTTGAGGTTACATTTCTGTAAGTATGAGTTTTCATTCTTTTCATAGAATTCAATACAGTAATAGACAATGATCAGTGTAGATTTATACAACTCAATACTTTGAGCATCATTAATATATAATTTGTCTTTATTTTAGTTTTTAAATATTACTTCTACCGCATACATGCATGAATGTTTTTTATAATCGTTTATTATGGTCAGTTGTTGATCTTTTCAAATAATCGTTTTTCTCCAGTTTTCAAAATCAGATTTTATGATTTATATCTTTTGTTATTATGTTTATTAATCATAAGGTTTTACGTTTATATGTTCAGTTTTTGATTGTTATTTAAGTAACTTATGTAGAATATTAAAAATAAATTCGCTTCAATACAAGCAAAAAAAA
Source organism: Agrypnia vestita (assembly GCA_016648135.1). NCBI lineage: Eukaryota > Metazoa > Arthropoda > Insecta > Trichoptera > Phryganeidae > Agrypnia > Agrypnia vestita. Next base: position 870 of record JADDOH010006567.1, on the reverse strand, counting down.
GTTTAATCATTTTGCACTATCACCCTTCAGAAATTTGATAAATATATAATACTTTATAAAGTTAATCTGTGCTATTCTGAAAATATTGGGAAGTCAGATCTTTATCCCAATCTTGACAGGTATGTATAACAATATATTGACACTAATTTCGATGTTTTAATTTTGGCATGTTTGAAATAATTAATGAATCAATCAGAAAGCCCTAAAACGTAAACAAATGTTAATGTATTCACAATTACGAATAATGATCTTTCTAATTGATTGAATTCATTAATTTCAAACCTGTCAAACATAAAACGTCAAAAAAACGGCATCACAATGTAACACAATAACTGTCAAGATATAGAAATAGCAATGTTGCTTAGTTCAGAATACGGATGATTATCATTTTATTTGACTTTTATTATTGCGAATTAATTTTAGATATTCGATATAAGTTACTTTCATGAAAGTCTTACGTTTTGAAAAGATAATTCAGAATATTTTTATTTCAATATTCTCTTTATACTTAACCATATTTTCATGGGTGTACGACTGTATAGTAATTAATAACAACTTTTGCGTGACCGCGCAACATGAGTTGAGCGCTGATTGCTTGTCACATTCTAAATATCTAAAGTCGTCTTTCCAGTAAGTTACGGACAGACAACGAAAATATTATTATTATTATTATTATTTTGTCTTTATTCTACTTTTTAAGTATAACTTCTAACGCACATACATAAGTACACGCATAATTTTTTTAAATGGTTTTTATTTGAATTATTTAACATTGATATTAGACAAAATGTTATAAAACAATAAAAAAATATAGTGAAAATTCACACACGTCATACAATTTTTCAACGCTAATGAAAAATTAATAACATA
>JADDOH010006566.1:0-27823 GCA_016648135.1 Agrypnia vestita | reverse complement strand
TTGAATTTGTTCATAGATGTATTGCCGCCGCTTCAGGTTAGTGCTGCCATGCAGTTATAATGATTTTCCCATACTTAGTTTTTTATTTTACTATTATACAATTTCTTCAGGTATTCCTGAATCGGCAATTTACAAAATATTTAAAGAAGGTAAAGCGGCCGTGGAAATGGGTATTAAAATATCTACACCCGGAAAAAAAAGAAAAAGGATAAGTGGAAAAATTGATATTGATGACTTTGATTTGGGAGTCATCAGGCGAAAGGTACATGATTTTTATACTTTTTAAGAAAGAGTTACCTACATTAAGTAAACTGCAAAAGGTATTGAAAGAAAACATAAATTTTCAAGGATATCGTGAGATATAACGTAAATTACTGCATAAGCTAGGTTTTCGTTTTCGGAAGACTAAAAGTACAAGTGTAACCGTAAGGTGCTTATAGAACTCAATGATATAATTAATATGTTTCATGAGAGCAAAATTCTTGTATGAATTAAGGAAGAATGAAACTTCTTTGAATCGGCGGCCAGTCATACATCTAGATGAAACATATATACATACCTCACAAACAGCAGACAAATGTTGGCAAAGTGAAGATGTCGAAGGTGTATTCAAACCCGTATCTAAAGGTCAGTGCTTCATAATTGTCAATGCAGGAGGGGAAACTAACGTGTTCATTAGTATAAACATATTTTTTTCAAAAATAAACTTTTTTATTTATACACATTAAAGACTGGTTTAATCAACTTACTTTATAGCAATAGTTCATTTAAAGCATAGATTTTTACGAAAGCGAATTGTTTGATCGGTGGAAAACGCAAAATATCTATGCTTTGAACGAAAGATGACTATAAACCAAGTTGATACAACGGCCCTAAACCGATTGATATCCTTAGGTGTTACTGAGTGAAACATGGTGGTCATGATCATTAGGTATGAGACACCGAATAAAACCGGCGCCACACTGCGCGGATCTTCCGCCGCGTCTCTTCTGTCGTGGAACATTGCTACATTTCTTTCCAAACAATATGCGTTTATTAAACACACTACGCGGATGATCGGTCGATCTATTTGCTTTGCCGATTTGGCGCAACGGAAAAGACGATAATAAAAGACAAAAAGCGGAATATCTGCGTAATGTGGCGCCGGCCTAAAAGAATAATTGTTTGTTTTTTTTTCTGACAATTGTATTTTTCTTTGATTTTGAAAAACGCAATTTGGTGACGTGTATTTTGCGAATGTATATTTTGATAAATTTATTTGTACATTACTTTACATTTTTTGTTTTTTTATCGTGTCGTATACTGCTTAATAAATTGTTTAAGAAAAAACGAATTTGCAAAAAATTCCCTAAAAATGAGATAATTTTTAGACTATGGGCAGCACCACAACGATTGGGACGCCCTCCTTTATTCTCCAGATAAGTTGGACGGACTATAAAGGGTTGCGCACAAAACGTGTGTGGTTAGCAGAGGGCGCAGGTTCAAAAGTATAGTTAGATATCCCGAAAATACAATCCATATGAATAAAAATCTAAATGTTCGTTTGTGCAAAATCGCTAAACTCTCAAAGTTCTTCACCGATTGCTTTGAAATTTTGGCATAATGTTGCATTTAAATATGCAGATGTTTTTGTATACCTACTTTGCTTTTACATTCCTACTATTTATTAATATAAATAAAAATGCAAATGTTCGATCGTCCAAAATTTTAAATCTCCTATACCCTTTCAATATTGATAAATATTTAGACATAACATTTTCCGAATTCAAATTTTTTGATTACATTCGGTTGTCTATGCTTAAATAAAACGTTTGAACCGATGAGAAAGTGCAGCCAATCATAGCGCGATATTTTAAAATAAAGGACATTTATGTATACTGTATATGATTAATTTTGAATTTTGATACTTCCGAATATCATCACAACAATCATTAATATTGCATAAAAATATTAAACACTATGACAATATACTTTCACAAATCTAAAATATAGTGGATTCATTGTAGAAACACAATAAGTTTTTTTAGAGGCTGCAAAACAATGGAACCTTTCATTCCCCTCACAAAATTATTTTTTACTTAACCTTTAACCCGTGCAACGCCGGATACGACTAGCTAGTATTGTTATAAAAAAAAACATAAAAATCTTTTTATATTGTAACGAGATGATGCGAGCTGTCAGAGCCTCTTGAGGAAAACAACACGATCGAAGTCTCTCGAACATTCCATAACATTCAGGGACGCCCTACGGGAAACATCTAGAGCAATCTGGAAGCAAGAGGGACATGCTCGCAAACACTAGCATGTGTTAGTCTCGAAGGTTCGAAAAACCAGCGTACTTCGTATAAAAGGCGGAGCCAGTGGCGCGCAGAGATCATAATTGTTTGGACGTTTAACCGACGCTATTCAATCAGCGATAAAGCCGTAGTGACCGCAGTGAAGTGGGACCCGCCGCAGGCCCAGGGCCGTCCTACGAGCAAAAGCTCCCGTGATGGCACTACACCTTCGCCATTCAGTTTGGCATTGTTTTAATGCTAAAGCAGTTTCCTCGCTACACCGCTGACGACGCGAAAACACTCACATCACAAGTAAATAATAAAATATAACAAAAATCAGAGAAATACAAGGAAAAGAAAAAAGTAAAGACCGCAGTGTTACCATCGTGGAGATTAATCAAAGCAACAGATATCGGGCGAAGTTCTTACGTGCGAGAATCAAACAGAATATTCTAGCAAGCGATAGTAAAGTGTTTCACAGACGAGTGCTTAATTGCATGAATGAATTAAACAATAGTGTTTTAATTTAATTCGTGCCCAGTGGCTTTGCGACTTTGTTAAAATAATTAATTTCCAATGTCTTCATTTGCCTCCCACAGCCACGTCCGGTGACAATATTTTAGCTAAGTGCAATGATAGTGTAATGTATCTCGTTGTATATGGAAGTGTGTGTGCGAGCAGGATGGACGATGCTGGACCGTACGCGACCGCGGGAACGTACGAAACGAGAAGCGTTAAGGTACTGGATACACATGCTTATTAGTGGCACGTGAGCATGCGCAGTATTGACCTTCATTAGCCCTTGCTTACTAGTGGCATGTGTGTACGCACATTGTTAGTAATAAGCTAGCTCATTAGTGGCATGCTCAAAAATCAACAGCCGGTTAATTTATGAGCATGCTAATGTCTTTCACCGTGGGAAGTAGTATCTTATGAGCATGTGTGAACAGGCTTGCTTATTATGAGCATGCTTATGTCATTCGCGGCAATGCGATCTTTTCAGTCCGCGACAGATGAAACAAATATGGCGCGATAGGGAGATGATAAAACATTACTTTTCGTGACTTATTATAGGAATCACGAATGTCTGTGGAATACTCGGTCACCGCTATGTAAAAATAATAAAGCAAGAAATAATGTTTATGAAAGACATGAATGATTCAAATCTTACAATAAAAATTATAAAAACTAAAATGAAAAATATTTTGATTTATTGGTTCACTTGAATTTTCTATTTCAGTTTGCAGTTTCCATTTTGAACTAGAGTTCCTCTCTATTCTATGACAAAAGCAGGCCACTAATAAAAATGTGCGTTTGATTGTTAGCTTTAAGCATGCTTATTTATGAGCATGCTTAGAATAAGCATGCTAATAATGAGCTAGTGTGTACAGTTGTTAGGGCATGCTAGTTTTGAGCTTGCTAATGAGCATGCCATTAATAAGCACCCTTATTCTAGAGTGAGCGCTTGGATAGGGAAGACGCATAGCCGCGCGAAAATATCTTGGAAAATATTGTATATATATGTGTACAATATATATACAATAACCCAATTTTGCTGTCATCTGTGAACAAATTGTTTTGTAAAATTTCGAAATCGTAGTGACGTACCTATTATACCGACGGAGTAATTCAAATTTAGAAAATATTCCGCGACGTTATCGGCTGCCGCGCCGTTGCTAATCAGACTTTTCTAATGATTCCAATTTGAAAAAACCAATAAAATTTCTAAAAATCCGAAATTATACTATAATTATTGATTTTTTTAACGAAAATTTAATAGATCTTCTTCATCGTCGCCACGAGTCTGCTTGCCAAGTTTCAGCTCGATTGGATCACGGGAAAAGGGTCAAAAATCGATCCAAAGTTTTTGTTGACGGCGAGCAAGCAGACGCCACGAGTTAATATAAAGTGAGTAAAAATAGTTACATGCAGACAGTTCACTATTGTTCATAATAAACTCTCTGCATGCCACTTTTACCTTTGCTTGTGAATCCAACCCAAACAAGGGCATACCGTTGAAAACCGTTGGTATTTTCACTTGTAATGTTCTTTCTCCATAATAATTGTTGCATCTCAGTACAATATATTTTCCAAGTGACATTTGTCTCGTATTATACGTATTCATTACAAGTGTTTTATGGTCATCATTATACTAGTTACTCAGTATAAGCATGTGTTGAAATAACTTTATTTCCGAAAAAATATATTTTCCTTTGTTTTTTATATAGGTACTTTACTGTACTATTAGGTAAGATGCATTTAACTATTATCTTTTGTAGGTTAACTATTTGTTTTATGCTTGTTTGAAATGCATTTCCCCATACCAAAATACCATATATAATTATTGGTTCTATCATGAACCAATAATTTATTATTTCCTTATTTAAGTACGACGAACATCGAAGTTACCTTCGTCTTGTTTATTTTTATTCTCGTCTATTAAGTGTTGGGATAGTAATCTTAAGATCCCAATTCCCAATATAGCCATTTTCGAAATACGGCTGAATATTTGAGTTATTTAACACTACTATAGTTGCGAGACGAGAAGTTCCTCTCATCATCAGGTATAATTGACAACTAACTTAAACACAGAATTTTGTCAATCTATTCAGGTAGGGCAGGGAGCCAGGGGGGGAGTGAGGAAGTTTTTTTGGTCATTAACGGAAACAAGTCTAGGATCGGAGAAGTGTTTTGACATGTGCTCACATTTCTTAAAAAAAAAACCTTCTCCCTAGGCGGCTCTCTATCCTACTCGAATAGATTGACAATTTCTGTATTTACCTTATGATGAGAGGGGTTGCTCCTATAGTAATGACAAAAATAATAATCGCTTTAACACTTTATTCACCATTCACTAGAAAATTCCATCCAATTTCCGCACGTATTATTCGCTTCGGTTTATTTCACTACGTAAGAACTTCCCAGATTATTCGCTGTCGAATTACCGCTCGCTTGGCCACCCTGGCCCGCAACTCGCGGCTGCCTTCGCTTGTATTATCGCTGTCAAGCGTGCTAAAAACAACAACCCGTTACTCCCGTGAGCGGTCCTATTTATATTGGCTGATGCTGATATCGAGCCTTCTAGGCTAGTGTTTACGACAACTTTCTCGTGGCTTCCAGGCTTTTATAGATGTTTCTCGATGCCTCCCGAAAAATTGTATTTCTCATTATATTCACTATGTATTATGCTACTACTATAATTTGTATTTCAATAATGTTCAGGATGTTGATCTGGTGTGATGGACAGTGAATGGATTTTGCGGCCTGATCAAAATTAAAAACCATGAAAAAAATGTCAACCTGGCGACGTAAGAGTAGGACTGATATGGAAGCCTTCGGCTCATATAACGGTCCTGGGAATGCGGTGGGTCTCCATTCACTGCTTCCGGAAAGCCGTAGATTGCGCTAGGTCGTTCTGGAATCTTCGACAGTGTTGGGATCATTTCAAACAATTGAAGACCCCATGGCAAAAAGTTGTTAACTAACATTTTTGTCAAGTTAATAAGCCGTCTAAACTAAATATTATACGCTCTTTCCATTGGAGGTAAGTTCAGAACTTAAAAATATTTAGAACATGTTCAAATCATAGGGATGAACATGTTGACTACACTTTTTCATAAAAATCAAATCAGTTACTAATGGGAAGAACACGTTATCTTCAATAATAACATGTTCATGCCATCATTCTGAAATGAACACGCCTTTTAATTTGATTGGAATATTTATGGTTAAAATAAATTTTACTCTGGCAGTACTGTCATAAATTTGTTTTTATTTGAAGACTATTATAATATTATGTACTTATATATTATTTTTCAATAATTTTAAATGGCACATACCATGTTTTGTATTATTAATTAACATGAAAGGTATTTTGTAATTTTGGATAATGGATGGTAAAAACGGATAGCATTTCAAGGGTTGTTTGATGTTCGTGTTTTACCAATTTTAAAAAGGTGTTATTCTATTAAAAATGAAAAAATGAGTGCCAGAGGGGAAAAAATGGTTGTTAACTACATTTTTTAGGGAAAATTAGTATATTTTAATTTTTTTGTGCATAAATGCGTTTTTTTCTACTTTGTAAATACTTTTTTGATATTTTAGTGACATAAATCAATAAAAATTAATCTTGAATTAGCAATAAAACATATTTTTCAAAGACTTAATGCAAATGTCCAATTATCTCAAAATGACTTGAATGTTAGTTAACAACTTCTTGCCATGGGGTCTTCAACTGTCATATGACATGAGTGCGTGATCCTTTTTTAGCCTCGTTACAATATTTTAAATGAAGTCTTCCAGTATTTCAGAATTCAACATCCCTCCACCGTGATGTCATCCTCAAGCCTGTATATGGACACGGGGAAAAAAATTCCCGCATCCCACGCACGATTCAGAGATATCGTAGTAGCAGAAAAACCTGGTTTGAACCTTTCAAGGCAAATTGAAATTAAATGGCATGGTGGTAAACATTCTCGATAATGTTTCGGGTTTCAGACACGGTCGAAACTAAATATTTTCCATATATCTTTCTTAGAGCCGGTTGTATCAACTTGGTTTATGGTAAAAAAGGGTTGCTTCGTTTCTATAAAACGCGAAAATCTATGCTTTAAATGAACTTTTACTATAAACAAAGCTGATACTCGTATAACCGGCCTTAAGTAATTCATTTTACGTGTTTATTTTTGAAATATTATTCACAATAAAAATGTGATTTCCCTAAAACATGTGTATATCTCTATTGTGGAATATCGTCAAACATTTGAGACTTGACCACTCTATATACCTGGTCATGTACAGATGTTACAGCTACACTACGAGTTTAGGTATATAATAAATATCAATCATTAAGTTGTAATAGATTCATCTACTGAACCTTTTTGAATACATTTTCTATATATACATACTATTTTCAAACTAAGCTAAACGCCTGTGCTATGAAAAGTAGGTCTAACTTATGGGTCTGAAATGAGGTTCGAACCCGCGACCACCGGATCACTGGATCACAAGTGTTTTCTTAACTACTAGACCAAGAACGTCCTCAACTATCAAATCTAGAAAAATGGCTTTGTAGGTTTATATATTCATAATTATTTATGATAATAACTTATTATTTTTTCCTTGTCCTCTACACTATGTATAAGTAGTTGCATAAATAAGAGCGATGTTTAAAGAAAGAAAAAAAATAATTTGAATGTTGAATAATTTATTTAAAAATACTCAATAGCCGTAAATCTCGAGAATTTACTAGGAAAATTCGATGAAGATGTTTTGTGAATTGAAGTACCGATTGAAATTATAGAGAAGAATTTTTTCAAAAACCAAAATAAAAAATGGTTGAAATATTGCGTCATTACATCAATACTAAGATATTATGGATAATAAAATAAGTATCCCAACATAATCCACACCTTCAAATTGTTCAAAGTTTCTTACCACTGGAACAATCCTTGTAAAACCACATCATGATAATACAAATTTAAAAATTGTGTCATGTGTAATTCCAACTATTTTAAAATATTTATTTATTTAAGGACATGCGTATTAATCATTTGTTGTTGCGAATTTTAATGTGGGAGTGCATATTTATAAAGAGAATTTAGAGTGGTGTGTGAGGGAATTCCAAAGGACAAGAGACCTCTTCCTTGGTCGCCCACGCTTGTGGCCTGGAATTATGAGAAAGGATGCAAAAGGATTACACTTTAGCGGGTGGGACGAAATAAAACTGGAATGCCTAGAGCAATATTTCCCAAACTATGCAGATATTAGGTGGATCGCAGTCGCAAAACCATACAACACGTCTCATCCGGGTCGTGTCGTGTTTATTATAGATAACGAAGTGCATCCAGATATCAATGTAGTGTCTGCAATTTTCACTCATTTAACAGAGTTGAAAAATATCTTTAACGCCTACTTCGAAGAAGAGGTGGAAAAGTTCGACTGGATTAACTGGATTTGCAATCTATTTCAAGACAACATACCAACTGAAATGTCAGCAAAAGCGAGTGAAGAGCTTATTGGTTTATCAGAAGATACGTCGCTAAAAATATTTTTAATCGCAAGCGGTAAGCAAATTCTGGCTTTTTTTATTGAAAATAAAATAAATACATACATGTTATAGTGACAGTGAAATATTACATTTTTTAATACGTGTTTAACTGTCCCACAAATGTTCAAACTTGTGTTTGGGGACAGGTGTACGTGGTGCATAATATTAGAGCATGAATGATAATGTTGCTGATAATGATAAAGTTGCTGACACTTATCTCTGCCTGTCTGACGAATTCATGAAAGTCCTCCTTCCCTTATACTTATGATTATTACCTCATACTTATGTGAAGTGGGATTTTCTTGTCCATGGTTTCTATTAAGACTAAATACATAAATAAATTGGACGTACCGAATTCACTACGATTTAAAGTGACTAGACTCGAAGTCGACTCTAATGCTATTATGACAAGAAATAGGCAACAAATGCATCCCATTAAAATATCACATGTTAATATTTTTCGTAGTTAAAAAATTCGATTATATTTGGACGTTTTTCTTTTTTTCTTAATTGAACAGTCCTTCGTATAGTTACAAAATGTATTGGGAAAATTTTAAGCAGGAAGTGGAGTCCTGAAAATCTTTTTTTTTGGTCGCGGACCTGACAACTTTGGGAACCACTGGCATGGAGAGAAGTCGGCCTTAGACCTGATGGTCACCCCTGGTGAATGTTCCGTAATGGATATCTAAAACAGATATGTATGTATGTTATTGAAGACATTTTTAACTAACTGGTTGCGTATATTTTATATGAACCGTATGTTTTTCCGAGAAACTATTCTCTAAGTTTCGTTGAATTCTTATTCAACCTCATCAGGAGGAGGACCTTTACCCGCGGAGGTAGAGGGCGGACTGATTACTACTTTCGAGGGCGTAAATTATGTGCACTTTGTTGTGGAGTGTTCACTTCTTCTACAATAGAGGTCGCCAGTGTGCAATATGTACTAGTTACGTCGGTGGACTTTACTGCGACGTCTCTCAAGCGTTGAATCAATGTCTTAAGAACAGGGCGCCGAATACTTGATAGTTTGTAACTGTCATCTCTATTGAAATTGGGATGTTTGTATATTTCAATGGACTCCCTCACTAATTTGGGTATGAGGTGCGGTTCTGTTGATAAGATTTTCGTCTTGTCAAATCTGATGAAGTGACAGAGATTCCCTTTGGATGCATGTTCGCAGATTACCGATATATTGGAGTCGTCGGATAAAGGTCGTCCTCCTGATGACGTTTAATAAGAATTCAACGAAACGTCGAGTGCGTTCGTATAAAATATCCGCAACCAGTTACAGTTAAATATGTCTAACGACCGTAATAACAGCCTTAACTCTTTAATAACCGAAGACATTGTCAATTCGCCTTAACCTTCGCTAAATGCTATTCAGTTATTCTCTGCACATGGCCCAATCATCGAAGTCTTCATAGTTTAATAAATAAAGATGCTTATCTTATAAAAGAAAGTATTTTTAAGGTTGGTTTACTTCTTTACAAGGAGCTTAGGAAGGCCAAAATTAAGATGGAGAGACAACGTCCTCAAAGATATCTCTGTCTTAGAGCTTCGAAACTGGAGAGAGCTGGCACTAGACCGAGATGAGTGGAGGAAAATTATCGAGGAGGCCAAGACCCACCAAGGGTTGTAGTGCCAAGAATGATGATAATGATACTTCTTTACAACGAAATGCGCGCGCTTCAAGAAAATTTTCACACCATGAAGTCAGGATTCACCAATCAAATCATATTTAATTGTAGCAATAGCAGTTTATATAGGGGAAGAGATCAAGTTGTTGAAAATGTGTTACGAAAAATGCATACGCTCCGGGCGCTTTATATTTTCTGATGTAATTTTCAAAATATAATTGTGATCAAATTCATACTGTCTTATTATATTTATTGAAATATCTCCTTACTGTTTAAGCAAAATTAAATTCGGTACGTGAGTACTGTTTTGAGTACAGTGTATTTTAGATTTTTTATCCGTTTAAGAAGAAAACTCCTTCACCGCTGTACGTGTATTTACGATGTTTGCTAATTAGTTATGCATTTCGAAGTGGCTTGTTTTGCTTTCAGCAATGAAATCTGAAGAGATTCAAGCTGAGAGATATGAGAGAAGCCACGACTCGGTTCGAGGAACACTAGGAACAAAAAAAAATGGCAGTTTTCAGCATGATTTATTATTCAATATCGATTGTATTACTTTTCTCGGAATCGGTCACGTCTTGAGACGCGCTGCTCGCCTGATCACTTATATATTGTAAATAACAATATTATTATATTAATTTAATTACATTGCGGACTTTACAAGGCTTTAATATTTATATAATTTTAATACTCGGAAATACGAGAGCGCGCGTTATCCAGCCAATCGAGTGCCTACTACTTGAAAAAAGTTTTTGAAAAGCGACAAAAGCCAATGAATATTCTGCATTTTTTTATGGGGGTGAGCAAAGCCAATACAGCACCCAATTATTCCGCAGGAAGATTCCGTTTAGGTTGATAATGGACAATATTATTCATTAAATCAGAAGATAAATGTTTTTTAATTTACAATATTTTTTGCTATTGTATTTTGCTCTTACTTTGTGGTTATTCAATTAATTGTTCGAAGAATATTTTTCTTCTTCTGTATGAAGGCTTGAACTTTGTGGTGTCATTATTAAAATAAAACACAAATTAATTTGTTTTCACCACTTTATTAGATTAAAAAATCTACATGTTTCGAGAACAATGTTCTCTTCCTCAGGATTATTGTGTACTCCCACAATAATCCTGAGGAAGAGAACATTGTTTTCGAAACATGTAGATTTTTTAATCTAATAAAGTGGTGAAAACAAAGTAATTTGTGTTTTATTTTAATTCAATTAATCTATTATATTTACAATATTTTTTATCAAATATTATTTGTTCTGCGTACAGCCAGGGTTTTCGAAAATACCCGCGTACTGAGAACTCTTTACAACTCCTTGGTGCGAAGTAGACTCGAAAGTGGCTCGATGATTTGGGGGCCACATGAGCTTAAGTACTCACTAATGGTAGAGAAAGTACAAAAAAAGTTTCTAAGATATCTCTACATGAGAGAGTACGGGCATTATCCTTGGCTTTACCCAACCGAGTTCCTCCAGGGTATGCTTGGCTACAATAGTTTAGAGACTAGAAGGAATGTGCATCTCATTACGCATTTTTATCGATTGTTGATCGATAATCCTGAAATTATGTTTGTATGTTCCCGATATTTACCTAAGACAGGGTCAGCATAGATTGTTTCACAATCCAATACACAGGACCAACCTGCCAATGGTTATGCCTGTTGGAAGAGCTACTGCTATGCTGAACAATATACAGGGTTATTTGTAAAACATTGATAACCTCGCAGGACTCTACTCCTGCCTTGATTATGAGTGGAAAATGTTCAAGCTATTGTGACCTAATATCAATAGTTAAGGAGATATGCGACATCAAAGTTTGCATATTTTTTCAATATTTCTGACTTATTTTTTGTAAAACGTTGGACTATCATTAAAGTAATTAATATCAATTAAAAAAGGTCATTCGTTTCAATACAATTTAAATAAAATGATTAAAACCCCAATTTAAATAAAATTAAAATTGGAATGTTTTCCAATTGGAATTCGAAGGTTTTTATTTTTTTATTTGACTTGTATTATAGTGTAATGATAGTGCAACGTTTTACAAAAAATAAGTCAGAAATATTGAAAAAAAATGCAAACTTTGATGTCGCATATCTCCTTAACTATTGATATTAGGTCATAATAGCTTGAATATTTTCGACTCAATCAAGGCAGGAGTATAGTCCTGCGAGGTTATTAATGTTTTACAAATAACCCTGTACTCTGGACATTGATCTGTTCCATGTCTCTGAGAGGATATTCCGAAGCAGGATTCTCCTACACCTTTGATGTGAATGATTTTATATTATGTTAAATATTTTTTTTGTTTATATGTTTCTAACTTATTTATAACATTTACGAATTAAATTTGTGTTTGTAATGTAAATATTATATAAAAAAATAAATAAATTGAAATTGAAAATTAAAGCTATATAATCAATATAGTAATAATACTATGTTTTACACCCAATGTTAAGGCGATTTAAATACATAGAATGTCAGAATACCTTGCGTTGTGTGACTTTACGATACATGAGGATAATGTCGTCGTTTGTTTTTATTATTATTATGTATGTGTAATTTCATCATATCAGCCGTGAACTCATCGATTATTATTTACGATCATTTCTTAGGAAAATCGTTTCAGTTTTCGATTCATTTTCCTCGGAGAAACATTTGTCATGGGTAAGTTGATAAAAAAATCCTCATAATATTATAAGGAAAACTTAAAACAATTTTCTAATGAAAAATATATATTTAATTAAATGAAATATTGACCATTATTGTCGATGCACTTTTGCAATTTTAATACGAGTTCATTAATGGCTTTGCGATAGAAATTCTAATACATAAAAAAGAACAACTATTTGTATAAATATGAAACTTAAAAAAAAACATGCTTATATCATAGGGGAGAGGCGGGAAAAACATTGTAGACCGAGTATCATAATAAGGGAGACCCTAGATAATAAGGCCTACATCTGCGTAAAGAAAAAACTCAATTGAGGTGGCTTGGATACGTCTTTCGAATGCCGGAGGAATGATTGCGATGATATGCGGCGTCTATCTACGCTTCTTTTCCAACATAGTTTAGGCTTTAGACTATACATTGGTTCTCTCATAACATGTCCGAGACACTCGAGCTTTCTTATCGTGATGGTTCGCAACACTTCTTAGTCTTTTTCTAGATTGCTGCATCGTTTAGCCTTCACTACTAAATATATAGACATGAACTAAGGTAAATTTTTTGGAAAGCTTTCCGGTTCTACGGCTGGTTCCAATACCTTTGATTTGCTTAAAAAAGTACTACGAGCTCGTAAATCTTGAAACAATTATGAGAAAAAAAAAACTTTTTACTTGAAGAGATTCGGTTTGGAACGAAAATTAAAAAAAAAAACAACGTCTTCTGTAAAAAATACGTTTGTTAACTAGGGGATTTAATTATACAAGAGTAAATACTTTGAATGCAGTATTAATTTGTCTTAAATTTACGCGAGGAGGGACGTGCTTCTGCTATGACCCAATCTTTTCGTCTAAAGAAGGGGTTATATCTTTCTCTGTTCAATTTTATACTCTGTTGTTTTCACTGTATTTCGATAATCTGCAACAAAGAGTTTATAACTTTCCAAGAATATCCCGGAAACTACGGAGAAGAAAGAGTGATAGATTGTTAATGTTTATTCCTCAACAGGAGATGTGCTCCGAGACCATTAGAAGAGAGACCCACAAAACACCCAGGGCCGTTCTATGAGCAATAGCTCCCATATCGGCCCTACACTTTCGCCACCCTTGTTCGGCATTTTTTAAATACTAAAGTGGCCGTACTCACAGCCCCGCTAGCACGCATGGGAACGCGAGCGGGACGGGGAGGCGTCCACACAAAACCTCTTCTCTGCCTCCAAAGCGCAGGGATAAATGAAAATTGGAATATTTTTAATTTTTTAATTTTTAAAAAAAAAATAGAGATGCGAACACGGAATTCGTGTCACATCAATATTCTTACTATTTTCAAATTAAGCTAAACGCTTGTGCTATGAAAATAGGACTAACTTGCTTGTCTGGAGTGAGATTCGAACCTGCAACGTTTGAATCACGAGGCGAGAGTCCTAACCACAAGACCAACAAGCTACTCGACTACATACTTTATAACATACTTTTTATCCATTAAGTGGGAATTACAAGTTACATATATACAAGAAATGCTACAAGTGCAAGAGACCAAGTGAATGTATACAAGTAGAGTAATAAAGTGTAGTAAATAAAATGAGGAACAAAGAAACTAGCTCCGCCAGATGTTACGGTGAAGAGCCGACTGAAAACGTGGCTTCGTTATTCTGTCTCTCTAGAGCGAATTTCTCTGTTCCCGTTTATTTACGGACACCGCAGTTTGCTTACGTAAACGTAAACAAAACTACAATGGCTCTCGCTAGCCGTTACACGGCGCACGGGTACTACCAGAAATATGTATGACTTTCCACATGTGTACTGACCTCTAAGGTGTCAATTTGGTCTCCACTTTGGTTCTCTACCCTTCCGGGATATGTTTAGTAATGGTGCTGATAGTGCACACCTATTCGACTACTGTTGTTGAGTTTCGAACTGGTTCGCAGAACCGCTTGCTGCTGCCTTACGAGAGTTCCAACGGAATCTGGTTTGGGATTGCGAAACTTTTAAATACACCGCAATATAAGATTGATACCACACAGGGCTCAAAATGGACAGTAAGGAGCGTTTGTCTTAGTGGGGAAACGGAACGTGAACAGTTCGTGAGACATGGGTACAGTATTCGATGTCAACTCTAAACTGAAAATATTTTTCAGACATAATTCAACTAGTAAAAACATGTTCATCTTTTCGCATTTAGAGAGTGTTTCATTAAATGTTCTACGAGGCAATGTTCTTTTCAACCCCGGGAAAGAAGAAAATGTTCAACGACGCGACGAACCTATTCTTCCCGGTTTGACCAGTTGAAAATCACAAACGCAGGACTTCTGTCCGGCTCGAAGGCTAAAATGTTCAGTCCAACCCCGGGCAAGACGAAATATATGTTCAATCTTCGGATTAACAATACATCTTCCCGAGATCGGATTTTGAAATTATTAAAACCACCGATTCTGACTTCGTTCAACATGATTGAAACGCAATTTTTTTCTATAGATCAGGTTACAAAGGAGAATTATATTAAAACTATCAAAAGAAATACGAGACTATAAAAAGATTCGAAAAAGAGGCCCAATCCTCTGATAATTTGCCTTTTACACCCGTCACTTTATTGATTTTTCAAACAAACAAAAATTGCATAGTTACACATTTTTCTCAACATTCTATTTTTCAAAGACTTTCTCGATAAAATAATAATATATCGAGTACTCGTTAAAAATAAATAAAACACACATTCTTTATTAATTCCAAAAAACAAATATACCTATGAAATACTCAAATTACTAAGACATTTTAGATATAAAATATATTGCCAAATTGTTCGATGTATATTTTGGAGACGAAACAGAGAGGGAACAACAGTTTGAAAGCGGGAAAAAATTCTTACGTGTTTTTTTTTAAAAAAAACGACCCTTTGTTTATTTATAATAATGTTGGTAACTTTGCGATGTCTATTAGACCTCTTTTCATATAAGAAGGACAATCGAATTAGTGTGTGAAAGCCGTGCGTACAAGGCACATTATTTCGTTGTGTTGATGTTTACGTGTGTAAACACCAACACAACGGAACAATTTGCGTCGTACGCGCAGCGTACACATACTAATTCGATTTTCTTTCTTAAATGAAAAGAGGTCTACCAAATGTTTATTTACAATTCACTAATTGACTAATTAAATTAGAAATCTGAATCTCCAAAATATATTTCTATGTTTTCTATACTTCTCCTTGTCTGTAACTTCGACAGTGTAAGGAAAAACACGTCGACTGATGGTGCGGCTACAGTTATTGTGTTAGGTACGTTAAATTTTGATTTCATTGCCGATGAATCGGCGTTTACTGGACAAAAATAGATTTGATTGCTTGATACATACACATAATACAAATAATGAAAAAAAATAGACATTTGTTTGCTTGATACACCATATTTTATAATCAAACAGGACCTGCGATTTTTCTTTCAGGACGCAGATGTATACATTGCAACGTGTACAAAAATAAATCAATACAAGGACCAGTATTTCTATGACATTTCTATGACTTGCTTCAAACGTAGTATCACACCCCGAATTTTTTTTAATGAAATAAATAAATACTGATTCCTTAGGAACCGACATGTCAAAGTACCGTCATTTTTGACGGGATTAATTAATTCTTCGTGTTATAGGCAGAGATGTGACTTAACTACAGATACAAGATGCAAAATACGTATTTTCATCTTGGATCTGAAATACTTTTTTGAATATTCATATTGTATCTTGTATTTAGATACATTCTTTTGGTGTCTTAGTATTTTGTAAATACTAAGATTGCTAAGATAATTTCTTCTAATGATGTACCTCTAATGAGACCTCATCGAAGAAAAATGAGCTATAAAATGTTTGAAGAACCGGTTTTTATTTATTTATTTAACGCCCTTATGGGCTTTTACAAAAATACAGAATATAAATTTAAAAAGAAATATCATAAGACAGATAAAATAATAATAGTTAAAAGGTAAAATAATAATAAAGAAAAACATAAGACAGATAAAATAATAATATAGTTAAAGTCTCAATTAAAACCTTAAAAATATAATACTTAATAAAAATAATAATGTTATCTTGTCACATTTGCGCGATCAACGCGGCTTATTCGTAAATAATTCACGTAAAAAAATAAACTTACATCCAATAAAATGTGTTTTCTGACAAAAGAATTTTATCTTTAAAAAGTATTTGGAAGATACGTATTTTGTATCTAGTATTTCAGATACCATTATTTGAAATTTATTTGTATTAAGTTATTTGTATCTGGTATTTGAAATACTTGATTTTAAAATATCTTGCATTTTGTATTCCAGATACTTTGTATAGGGTATCTTATACATCACTGGTTATAGGTTATCATATTTTGCTTCATAAACACATCTAGTCTTATCTGTGCCACCTTAAAAGCTTGCCGTCACGAACACTTAACAAATTTCAAAATAAAAGCAACCATTAAATGCCTCTTAAAGAGTTTTATAGGTACCCAAAACTTATCATTAATCCCAATTCCGTTTTAATTCGGATTTCATTCCGAACTTATTCCGTTCCATTTCGAGCACTGACCCAAGGTAGGTACAAAATAACGTATTTCTCATTGTCGTCACGGAACTGGTTTTCAAAAGTTATCACGACGAAAACGTTTCCTCACAATCGGCCGATAAACTTTATTGACCCATCGGCAAGAAAGTCTTTGGCCTTTGTTTTTGATAAGTATTTTTAAAAATAAACCTCACTCAGATCACGTGACCAGTCAACCCTGAGCTACCGCTCGCTTCGGTTCACCAACGAACCGATACACCGCATAATAAAGTACTTAAAACATATTTTTATTTTTATCCTTCACTAACGTTATGAAAACCTTCATTATATGTGAAAACCTCTGTGCGACGTTATATACATGTGAACTGTGGACAAATTATAAAAAGAGCAGCATAGAAAGACTTCGCATACAATATAACAACGCCTTTCGTATGATGTTTGGCCTTCCCAGATATTGCAGCGCTTCCGGTATGTTCACTGAGGGACGTGTTCCCAACTTTGCAGCCCTCATAAGATCCAGGGTGGCAGGGATGAGGGAAAGGATATACAGCTCCGGAAATATCCTTATCCTGGAAGCCCGTCTTACTCCAGCATCCAGCATCGATGCACACTGGAGAAAGATACTGGCCCCGCATAATTGACTTGCCATCGCTCGCTAAAGCCGATATTTTACCATATATTTCTTTTGATTACTTTTAATACTTCTCTTCTATTTTATATGATTTTACTATTTCTCTTTTGTTTTATATAATATTTTTAATGTGTGTATTTTCTTTTATATGGAATGTGTGGGATTGCACGAACCTCCCCACATTCTGGAATAAAGCTATATTTATTTATTTATTTATTTATTAAATATAATGAAGCGTGTCAGTATTATTCCAAAATTCAAATTTCACTTTTATAGATCCACTAGCTGTTCGTACCCGGCGGTGCACGGGTTAAGTAATAAATTGAAAATAAATTTGTGGGGGGAAACATCGATTCGAACGGTATAGATTTTTATCGAAAATATATCAGGGGAGGGGAAAGGGTAAAAGGAGAGGGAGGAAATCTCACCGATGTTACCCGCCGGGTCCTAAAGAATATGTTTGCAAATTTTGAGTCCGATCGGTCGAACGGTAAAGATTTGCACCGAAAATATATCAGGGGCAGGGGAAGGGATAAAATAATAGGGGGAATGTCGCCTATGTTACCCGCGATTTGGACAAACGGTGTACATTTGTATAGAGAACAGACAGACAGACATTGAGTTTTATAGATATAGATTTTAAATGATACGTATAAATTAATATACTAGCATTCTACTCGTCCTAGGACAAGATGACCACATAACACCAGGCAAGCTATTGAAAACAAAAAAAAAGTAAATTGTCAGGATATGTTAAAATTTTACAACATATAAGCAATTTGTAATATTTATTTTTAAAGAAAGCAACTTATTCTATCTTCAGTCAATAATTGAGCAACAGAACATAAACCCTATTTTATTTTGTTTGGAGATAATATTGATACATTCTACTGTCACGGGTGGGACAAAAAAAGACATCCATTTAGTTATAACAAATGTTTGTCTAAAACATTTCGTTTATGTTCTGGTTGCTCAATTATTGATTGAAGATAGAATAAGCTGCTTTCTTCAAAAAGAAATATTACAAATTGCAAATGTTGTCAAATTTTGACATATCTATGATAATTTACTAGAAAAATGTCCCACCCGTGACGATGGAATGTCTTAGAAACAATACTTCTAAAGCCTAAAATAGAAATAATAACTCCCATCTTGGGACAAATAGACGGCAACAGCTTGAGCTTTGACTTAAAATTTTTAATAATTTTCATAAATTTTTCAAAATTTACATAAGAGATATTTTTAATATTACCTAACAATATTTCAGCCCTACTACAAACTGAAAAACTTGGATCTTTTAAAATATTTATGTAATCGTAACAAAATGAGACAGATATTCTGCGATGACAATCTTAATCTGAAACTTCGACAGCGACTGGTCAAATGTTATATATGGTCAGTCCTGCTGTACGGAGTGGAATCGTGGACCCTCAAAGTGAGTAGCATGAACCGGCTGGAGGCGTTCGAAATGTGGATACATCGGAGAATGCTCCGGATACCCTGGACGGATATGGTCAGCAACACAAGAGTTCTTCAAAGAGCTAGAGTGAATAGAGAGTTGCTGACAAATATCAAAATCCGAAAGGTATCGTATTTGGGTCATGTGCTCAGAGAAGAAAAATATGAATTGCTCCACCTGATTCTTATGGGCAAGATAGAGGGTCGTAGAGGTGTTGGAAGGAGACAAATTTCCTGGCTCCGCAATATACGCGACTGGACGGGCATAAGAAGTGTTGGAGAGCTGTTTCGTGCTGCCCAGGACAGGGACGCTTTCTCTCGGGTGATAGTCAACGTTGGGGGGACCTGACATGACACCAAAAGAAGAAGAAGAATCGTATATGATATATTATAATTATGTTTTTATATAGTCCGATAAAATAATACTAATATTTCTTTTCAAAGATAACAATACTCCAGTTGTAAAACTGTAAAACTGAAACAATTAATTATGAAATTTACATCTAGTCGGAAAAAATAATACTAACATTTCTTTTCAAAGATCATAATACTACAGTTGTAAAACACTGAAATAATTTTTAATTGTGAAATTTACATCTATTGTCGCTAAAATTGTACTATATTTGTTACCTGTACCAAAATAAGAAAAAGCCATATGTAGGGTATACATATAAAAGCAAAGGCAGAAATATCAAAAAAAAAATGTTACCGAGGATTGCTTACTTAAAATGTACAGCATACTACATATTAAGTATGTATCTATCCCTTCCTAAATCAAGTTTCAAATCAAATCAAGTTATAGATTTATAATTTGATCGGTTGTAAGCCCTACGAACATCCAAAAAGTCTTCCATACCTACTTTCAGAGATGTGACTTATCTAAGATTTGAAATAAGTATTTGAAATACAGATACAAGATGCAAAATAAGTATTTTCATCTTGTATCTGAAATACTTTTTTGAATATTCATCTTGTATCTTGTATTTAGATACATTCTTTTGGTATCTTAGTATTTTGTAAATACTAAGATACTTTTTTCCAATGATGTACCTATAATGAGACCTCATCGAGCGACAAAATGTTTGTAGAAATGGTTTTACTTGAATCTCAATTAAAACCTTAATAATATAATATTTTATCTTGTCACACTTGCGCGATCAACGCGATTTATTCGTAAATAATTCACGTAAAAAATAAACTTACATTCAATAAAATGTGTTTTCTTACAAAAGAATTTTATCTTTAAAAAGCATTTGGAAGATACGTATTTTGTATCTAGTATTTCGATACAATTCCAGAAAGTTATTTATATCTGATATCTGAAATATTTGATTTCAATATTCTTACATGTTGTATTTCAGATACTTGGTATTGGGTATCTTTTACATCACTGCCTACTTTCTCACATAACAAAATAGCTTCGTCTCTATGAGACATCTATAATATATATCTCCTATATTATTATACTTCTGGTGTTATTTTATGTACCTTCCTAAAATGCACAAGTTCATAATATTTGTATATTTCCAATGAGTACATATCTACTCTTCTGCAAAGTAGCCAATTTGGAGCTTCCAGTAGTTACACCCATCGTCAACAAATTATGACTTAACCTTTTTGAATGTTACATTGCTAATAAGGATTTTTTCAATATATCTGTTAGCCAGATATCTTCTAAAACGTTTGCTGTTTGGTTTTAACTTAAGGCTTGTTAGTTTCATTTTATTATATAATATATTTTAGCGATTTCATCCATCAGATTTGGAATCAGGCGATTTCAACCAATCACCGTATACGGTTGTCGCCCAAGTTTTCCTCGAGTGATAATTATGGATTCTTATTTTTCAGTTGAATTTCTACTCGCTAAGATAACATGTTCTTAGATTTACGGAAGAACCCACAACTTTTCTCAGTACCAGACGTCACGACTTTAATTATTTTGAGAAAATGTTAATGGCCCATACAATTTGTTCGGCTAATCATCGATTAATCATTCAGCTATCAAATATCGTATTAATGTGTACAGAAGTGTTTATGATTTGGTTATCAAAAATATATTATTGTAGATGATATGGTAAACAGACTCAATCCAATCATAGATACACAATACACATAAATGTACATGTAAAACATACTTAAATGCAAAAATACATGTTACTAGAGCGTGCCGAAGACACTTGTAATTGGGATAATGGGCATAGTCTTCATTTATAATGTTTTATTATTAGAGTATCATGTACCTATTATCCTGTTAGTGTCTGTAATAAATATTTAAAAAAAGGTTTTAACATGAGTCGATATTTTATCACTCAATCTAAATCGAACATATTCGTAAATAAATCCTGCTTTATGGGTAACGTAAGAAAAAATGATTTCTGAATTATAAATCACATTTCTTTTAAAGTAAAAGTCAATTGTTTTGTCAATCTTTGTCTTGAATTTATAAAAGTTTTTTTTTAAATGGTCGATTCAGCTCGATTTTACTTTGAACATCCGCTACTAAAACAAAGTAACATTTTTGATGTTTTAAAATCGGTTTTCATTGAAGTTGCACGATGCAAAATCCTGTATAAACGAATGTCTTGATAACAGAGTACCCACAACAAGAAAACTTCAGGGAGACGTACCTACCTAAGTTTACACGGAATGTGGCCGTTTGAAATATAAATTTAAATCTAAAAATTTAATAAAATACATATCAGAAATTATGATCAATTTTAAATTATACTTCATTCATATTTACGTATTTTTTTTATACATATTCAACTGTCCCCAGTAAAGTAATACTTGTGTTTGGGGACAGGAGTATGATACATAAGAACATCAATAAATAAGTATGTATAAGTTAATAATGGAACAGTGTAGAGAAATACAAACATCATAGATAAATAGTCGTGACTCAAGTATACTAATTATTTCGGAGTATCGTTATTTTTTATAATTCTAACTATTTTTTGTTTTAATCATGTATGTATATTGTTTTATGTGTTTCTTGAATTTTGTATAGTGTTCTTCTGTTCTAATATTCATTGGTAAGTTATTGAAATATTTGACACCTAGATAAGTGCAATGGTGTTGTGTGGCTGTTATATTCAGGAATGTTTAATCATCCTATTATTAGCGCTCTTTGGCTATGAGTATGAGTATTATGAGTTTGTGGTCTATTTATATTTTCTTGAGTGAATTTATTCTTTAGTCTAAGATAATATTAGATATATTATAATTATTTTCGATTTATTTTTCAAAATAGAGTACAGTTTTGCACGCGCATGGTTAATTAACTAGTCCTCTTCAAGTGAGCTTTCGATACTGTAACGGAAATTATTTGCACCAATTGGATGCGATCCGTCGCAAATCTAGAACCTTCTCGGCCGGAGCAAATCACCAGTCGAAGGCTTCGCCGAACTTGAATCTACTTCAAATTACCGCTCTTTCCATGCTGCGAATTCTGATATAAGATCTGGGAATACTATGGGTCATTCGTCTTTCCCTAATCTCGTAATGTATCTCGTATAAATACATAAACGACAATGTCATTAAAACATAGTCGTTAACAGTAAGAACGCGTGAATTTTTAAACGAGATGACTCACTCTATCAGTTTTAAGATTCGCATTTCCGTGAATCGCCGAGTCTCTCAATGGCACCATAAAGAAACATTCAGAATACTAATTGGCCGATATATTGATCACCAAACGGATGTACGAAATCGTTTATCAGTAAGGGAGCAAGGGGTAATGGGAAATGAAACACGAAATTTTTGATTAAACTTTATGAAAATCAACTCTTATGGTAGTTAAACCATTAAACTATCAGTCTTACATAGCTTCACTACCTTTGGAATAACACATTATTAGCTATTAAACTTTAAAAAAATCAACTTTGACCACCATTGTCCACATACGAGGGTAAGTATAATCACTAAGGGTACGAACATGCCGAAGATGCTTCACTGCGATACCTCGCGGTCGCGGTTTAGCTCGCTACCTCGATGTCACCTCCATGTAAAACAAATACATGCTAGTAGATACGCACGCACATGCCGAAGATACCTCAGTGCGATACATCGCGGAATACATGGAGGTTTAACTCGATGCTTACGTGAAAACAAAATATTTTTTTGTTTTCACGTAAGCATCGAGTAATGTAATGTAATAAGTTTTTACATCGCTGCTCGCCGTCGACCGCGATGTCAAAAGAAATGGAGCTGTCATTATCATTAATCCCGTATTGTTCATGTCACGATCGCTATAGGTATCTTTTAAACTGTAAAATAAACATTAACTACCATCAGTTCATTGTTTTCACTTGGTGATTCTACATAATGACACTTCCGTTCGATTTTTACTTGATAAATACTGTGAATTGAATGTCATCGAGGTGCGACTGAACCGCCATGTTCGCACCGCCATCCATGCAAATAGCAAGTATCGACATCGAGGTAGCGAGCTGAAACCGCGACCACGAGGTATCGCAGTGAAGCATCTTCGGCATGCTCGTATCCTAAAGGGACAATGAGAGTCAGCCTAGCCTAAAAATTGTTACGCACCTTGTTAACCTTGTGGCGAATCCCAGCCTGTGCACTCTGCGTGCGCCCACAACCCGCAAGAAGTGCACCTGTACCATTCTTCATTGTTGCGACCAAATTCACCACATACTAGGCAATTATTCTTTTTTTAATTAGGTTTTATTTAGATACAATTTGTACACGTTTAATATAATAGTATGTATGTATAATGATATTGTTGATATTATTGTTCTTATTCCTCCTCACTAGGGGTTCCTGTGCTGAGGGGGGCTAGTTTATACTTATTTATTTTCTATTTTTAAATTACTGCGTAGTTTTCAATACTTCTAATTTATCTGCATCGACTTGTTTTAGCCATGCTTTTATCTTTTTTTTGAACTCTTCAATCTTTTCAATATTTTTGAAGGTTGGAGGAAGGATGTTGTAGAGTTTTGTCGCAAAATAGATATAGCTTCTTTGGCCAAAAGTTGTGTTGTAAGTTGGTATATTTCTATTTACCATTTTACTGCCTCTCGTATTGTATGCCGGTGTTCTATTGTTTTGTTTTGTGTCTTTAAATTGGTGTAAGAGAATGCTCTTGGCATATATTTGTTTTATATTCGGTACGTCAAAACATTTGAAGATCTCTTTTGAGGGCGTTCTGATTGGAAGTTTAAAAATGGTTTTTATAATGCTCTTTTGCGATATATTTAAATGGTTGATATAGTTTGTTGTGGCAGATCCCATGCTGAGATTCCATACTCAATCCGAGAATGACATAAGGCAAAGTAAACTTTTTTAATATCTTCCTTAGATCGTATATTTCTTATGTTTT
Organism: Agrypnia vestita; assembly: GCA_016648135.1. Taxonomy (NCBI): domain Eukaryota; kingdom Metazoa; phylum Arthropoda; class Insecta; order Trichoptera; family Phryganeidae; genus Agrypnia; species Agrypnia vestita. The sequence continues at coordinate 3,218 of JADDOH010006566.1, read as the reverse complement.
TAAAGAAATATATAAGTTTTGTGAGCTTTTTAATGATTCCATTAATGTGAAAGTTCCATCGAAGATTTTCATCTATTTCTACTCCAAGATATCTATCCAAGATATATTGAATTCAAGGTAAATGTTTCTATAATATTTCACACAGGTTCGAAATATTCACGTCACTAGAATCTTTGCTGCATCTTTTTGGCTGCCGCTAGATAGATTTGCTCCGTTTCCAACTTGCATGGCTACACTGCTAGCCGCCGCACGGTTTCGCGCTTTATCGTGTTAGCCCGCTGTCAACGATAACAATTCTCCGCACGCACGATCGCTCGTCTTTTATACAAAACGTTGATTTCGCGATGCCTCGAGAACGTTCTACTAATTTCTCCACATTTCTAGTGATTATGAGAATAGCCCAGTTTATTCTAGATACGTGTGGACCATTCGAGGACTTTGACAATGCGCAGACTCTCTTGACAATATTATATTATCTACCATTTAATAAATTAACAGGAGGTATATTCAGTCTCTTCCTCATTAACTGTCTTCTATTAAAGGTTGTTAAAAACTGGGAAGACTTCGGTGGCTAGGTCGTGTGAAGAGAATGTCCGAGCATCAAGCACCAAAGTCCCTGCTGAACTCAAGGCCAATAGGGCGAAGGAGCTTAGGAAGGCCAAAATTAAGATGGAGTGACAACGTCCTCAAAGACATCTCTGCCTTGGAGCTTCGGAACTGGAGAGAGCTGGCTCTAGACCGAGATGAGTGGAGGAAGATTATTGAGGAGGCCAAGACCCACCAAGGGTTGTGGTGCCAAGAATGATGATGAATGATTAAAGGTGTTGCAGTATGCAGATTTATTATGTAAACATGACATGACTTCTTTTCCTAATGTAACTAATAAAATAGATTGAAGAAGAACTATGATGAAAAAAAAACGAGCGGAAGAAATTTAAAACAGCGGCATTCTTGAAATTAATACCGTACTTCAGTCGTGCAAACCAATTTCCACTCTGTTACCTTGTAGACATTAAGTTGAATATTTGCAGGTACACCGCTTGTGAATTTTCCTCCCCGAGCTGGAAGGCCCGAGGGGTTTAAGGGAGGTTTATTATTAATGCATGAACGTAGAATCGAGTGTCTTTAAGCGGGCGGGGGTGGTGACTCTGGGTAGGGGATGGAGCCCTGGCTCGTGAACGCGGCCTTCGCAAATTTGACTTTACGCACTGGAGAGAAATTAAGGACTAGTCCGAGTTAATTATCTAATGACTAGACTAGTCCGCGGAGACCTGTAAACAGCCTTTATTAGCTGAGCATCCTTGGAGATTTAAGTAATACGAGATGCTACTACTCCTATATTTACTCTGGACACAAAAGATTTTCAATGCTCGATAAATAAAGGCGCTGTTTTGCTAAAACTAACTTTCGTCTAGACATGTTTTACATGTGATAAAAACACTCCAAGCAAATTATTATTTGAATGGCATTTTTTGGTAATAATTTTTTTTGGTGTCTTTCATTTCAGATTCAAAAATGTTCACATTTTTTTATAAATTTGAATTATTGCATTTGAAAAAATATTTTTTAACATGAAAGCCTGTAGATATTTTAAATTTTTGATGGACTCGTCGGAACTTCATCTCTTTTTTTAGAATACCTACATTTTTACTTTGTTGTTGAGTTAATAGCTGCTCCGTAAAATAAAAACGATGAGGAAGGTATTTTACGGGTTTATGAAAAAGGAATCGTTTTTTTAAGTGTTTATAAACAAAATAAAAATATAAAAAATACTATTTATTGTTTGTCTTGTAACATAAATAAAGATTGATATGCGTCATGTAGAATAATACATAGGATTAGATATATTTTAAAATAAGTATACATTGATGTTAGTTACCTCACTATATTATAACTAGCTGAAATCCATCAAAAATGACGGTACTTTAACATGCCGGTTCTTAAATAATAAAGTATTTACATATTTATAGCCGACACCCATAAAATAATTATTACGACTTTTATCAAAATACTCGAACATTTTTTTATATTTCCCCTGCTGGCAGTTAATGGTACTATTTTAATTATTTTACCCTGTTGATTGTGTTGGGCGGAACGTGAAACGTTCGCGTCTTTGCTAAGCCCTATATGTGCTGTATTTTTGACCGATAGCGCCTGGCTCGAGGTTAAGCCCCGTCTCTGGCCGTTCAATTTGTTTTTTTAGCCATGAATTCGAACGGAATTACGGACGTTACACGAAGTTACGGGGACGAACAGACAGACAGAGGGACAGATGGACGGACAGATGGATAGACAATGAAATTATCATATTTAGATGATATTGTCTGATTTGAAAGATTCAAATATAGGACATATCGATATCGAATACAAAATAATAATTTATAAATGTACACAAAATGAAACATTAGAGAATGGATTCAATATTGAATGACTCTCGTACAGTTAATATTAGGTCCTTACATATGAAATTGGCGTTTAGTATGGGAGGAACATAAAGCCGATTTTTTTTAATTATAATATATTTATTTAATCAAAGTATGTACCATTGCTATCTATGCACTTTTGCCATCTCATAGATAGTTCATCGATCCCTTTACTAAAAAAACCATTCGGACGGGAATCAATAAAATCTTTGAAGGCGGTTTGGACTGCCCCATCGGAGTTGAATTTTTTCCTTTGCAAGAAGTTATCCAAATTTCGAAAAAAATGGTAATCTGTTGGGGCAAGGTCCGGAGAGTACGGTGGACGTCTTAGACATTCCAATTGAAGCTCCTCTAATTTGGTAGCCGTCTGTTGTGCAGTGTGTGGTCTAGCGTTATCATGAAATAGACATCTGCCGTAATCGTCTGGCCAGATTTAAGAAAGCTGTAGTGAACGATACCAGCACTAGTCCACCAAACGCTCACAAGTAACTTTTTTGGAGTCAATTTTCGCTTGGGGCATGGTTTGGTTGGTTCGGCAGGGTTCAGCCATTGCGATGAGCGCTTCCGATTATCGTACAGGATCCACTTTTCATCATAGGTAATGATTCGATTTAAAATCCCTTCATTATTGTGCCGGTTGAGTAATGCAACGCAGCAGTCAACGTGCGTTTGTTGATTTGCTTCACTCAATTCGTGAGGTACCCACCTTTCAAGCTTTTTCACCTTACCAATTTGCTTCAAGTGGATTAAAACAGTTTTATCACTAACACCGCAGCCTGCAGCTAACTCGGATGT
>JADDOH010006565.1:0-24039 GCA_016648135.1 Agrypnia vestita | reverse complement strand
TTCGAACAGATCTCACTGTTCATCTTCAGGGCGCCTTGTCGATGAGCTGCTTCTCCAAAAAGCGTACAACCGTTTGGGTCCGGAGCTCACCGTCAAGTGAAAGTTTGAAAAATTCTGCGTCAGGTGTTTGTGGAGGAGTGGGTTTCTCCAGCGACGCCGTTAATGTGTTTTGCTCGGCTTCTAGTAATCCGTATATATATATATATGTGTAGTCTATTTTTGAAGGTTCCCGCATATGCGATGGTGGCAACTTCCGTAGGTCTCCGCGTTCGAGTCTGCTCGCCCAGGGTTCGAGCCCCTTCTCCGGCCGTTTAATTTCGTTTTTTTAACCGTGATTTTGGACTAAATTACACGTTACAAGTAGACAGACAACGAAATTATTATAATTGGGATAATAAAAAATATAGATATCTTAGTTGGGCCTTAGTTTTGTCCAAGTCCCAGAATTTTGGGGGAAAAAATAGTCATAAATTAAAATAAAACACCTTCTACCGAATAACTCGGAAAAAAATGTAACGTAAAGCAAATAAGTACAGTTTCTTGTAGAGCAGGAAATTTTCTTTCAAATGTGATATACATACTTACCAATTAGTATTACTTATGGCGCGTAATAAAATTAAAAAAAACTAACCCATAAAAACCAAGTTTTTATTTTACTCCCTTTTTGATTTTATCATTTTTCGTGTCTGCCAGATGCGTCGCAGTCTCTTCATACAACTTACAGAGTTGTATGAAAAAAACATTAAAAATTTCTAAAAATCCAAAATTATACTATAATTATTTTAAAAAAAATATCGAAAATTTGGACAAAAAAGGACACTAATTATGTTTGGACACATCATAATTTCTGTGAGATCTTCTTCTTCTTCTTCTAATATTTAATTTCGCTTGTTTTTTAAATATGTTTGCTCATGCATCAGTGTACTGACTGCACAAGCCTGTTTTAGACGTTATTGTTCCATATTAGCACTGAACCTTTTGGGACCCTATCTGAATATTGTTACGCCATTGCCATTGGTCCAAATTTAACTTCATCCTACTCGCAGTTTTCTTTCTCGCAGTTCGGGTAGGTTGGTGCCCGACTTCACCCTCGACTCAAGCTTCCTGTTTCCGTACAACATCCCGAACCTTACAACATCTAACATTTTGTACAACATTGATATACATAATGTTCTTTGCAAAATTAATATAACGGTTCCCGCTAGAATTACCTCAATTAGGCAGCGTATTAAATTTATTTTTTAAATACAAATATCGGATACTTCTCTCCTTTACCGCGACTCATTAGAACGTATAATATTCATCATTCGCAAAGCAATATAGACATATTTTCAGACTGCAAATCAAAATTTAAAAAATAACTAACCCATAAAAACCAAGTTTTTATTATACTCCCTTTCTCATTTCTAGTTGAAACAGGTTTCGCGCCATCTCCACGCGTCGGGCTCCTATCTCATGTGTGTTTTTTCCAATTTGTAATAATCGTTAAAATTTAGAAAAATTGAAAAAAAAATTAAACAAAAATTTGTTAGATCATTTTTATCGTCGCCACGAGTCTGTCTGCAAAGTTTCAGCTCGATTGGATCGCGGGAAAGGGGTTAAAAATCGATCCAAAGTTTTTTCAGCAGACAAGCAGACGTTACGAGTTAAAAACATTTTAGAAACGGAGTAAGAAAATTTTATTGCAATTGACAATATGATCATTGATGCAGCAGATAAAACAACTTCCTTGTATGAATATACCTTTTGTAATATAATAATGTAACATAATAGGATATTATTTAGATGACATTATGTTGTACCATCATCCACAAATTTGTGCTAAACTAAATAAAATAAAATAAACATCCTGATACCTTGCATAATTCTATGTAAAACCATTTATAAATCTCTAATCAGAAGTATATCTACACTACAAGCGAGTAATCGGCGATAGCCAATTCCAAACACTATAAATAAATGTATTTATATATAATTTATTTATCATAAAAATTGTATAATCATCTTATCTTACATAATGCTTACATATTTTTACTAGGACCATCTATCTATCAAGGCCAATAACGACACGGTCTATTATTATATAGGAATAAAGGTACAGATACACATGCTTCTTTACTGGCATGCTAATGAGCATGCCACTAATAAGCATGCCCTAACAACTGTACACACTTGCTCATTACTGGCATGCTTATTAGTGGCATGCTCATAAATAAGCATGCCCAAAGCTAACAATCAAACACACATGCTTATTAGTGGCATGCTCTTGTCATAGAATAGAGACGCTCTTGTTCAAAATGGAAACTTTGCAAACTGAAATAGAAAATTCAAGTCAACCAATAAATCAAAAAAGTTCCCGAGTTTCCATCCGCACATTTTTGATTTAAGTTTATATAATTTTTATTGTAAGATTTGAATCATTCATACCTATTAATAAAGTTTCGTAAACATTATTTCTCACTATATTATTTTTACACAACGGTGACCGAGTATTCCACAGACATTCGTGATTCCTATAATAAGTTACGAAAAGTAATGTTTTATCATCTCCCCAACGCGCCATATTTGTTTCATCTGTCGCGGACTGAAAAGATCGCATCGATAATACTAGCCGCGAAGCCCGCGAATGACATAAGCATGCTCATAAATAAGCAAGTCTGTTCACACATGCTCCAAAGATACCCCTTCTCTATGGTGAATGACAGTGGCATGCTTATAAATCAACCGGCGGTTGATTTTTGAGCATGCCACTAGGTGGCATGCTCATTTCTAGCAATGTGCGTACACACATGCCACTAATAAGCATGCCACTGTCAAAGTCGATACTGCGCATGCTCACGTGCCACTAAAGAAGCATGTGTATCAGACGCCTTAAGGAATAAAGATAATAAAAACACGCGTGTATTAAGGGAAATTTTTTGTATAACATAAACTCACTGCCGAACACGTCAATGCTGACAGAAGTCAAAGATTTTTCATAAATTTATGATGTATTGTTGCGGTTGATAAGTGCCATAATCGGCTTATTACTTTACATAAGATCAGTGGAATATTTGATGTTTCGTTTTTGTTTACTTTATACATAGAATTGCGTGAACACTAATCAATTTTTTGTTTTTATTGACATGCGTCACGATTTGTTTTTTATTGATAAACGTCATGTTTGACGCATTCGAGGAATGAGCACGAAAACAAATAGGATCTTAACGACAGTAATAACATTTGATCAATTTACAACAAACTGAATCGATCTGCGGCCTGCCGATCGACTGATAACCTGATTAACCGCTGATCGACTCGTGCAAATCGAATTACACAGCGTCTCTCCCTCCTAAACAGCGTTTCACAATGGCGTGCAGCGCGCGCGAGCAAAAAATCCGTGCATTACTAAAGATTCTGGGAAACAAATATTAATTAAATATTACTTTTATTATGAAAAATACGATTTAAAATGCTAATCTTAATCCGCGGATACGGCTAACGTGTATATTTTCAACTGTTTCTATATACAAATTCATATTAATGCCGCGCAAGCAATTAAAATTTATTTTAATTATTTGCTCGCATCATATTTCGACGGTCCCTACGTATGCTGTTGAATATGCAAAAAATCGATTTTCGTTTTATTATCAGTGTCGGGTAATGGTAAAAAAGTTTAATTTTTCCTTTTTTTGAAACGAAACTTCATTTTATTTTCTTAATGCTAATTTTTCCTTTTTTTTTGAAACGAAAATTCTTTTTTTTTCTTAATATTATCTGAAAATATAGAGCAAATTGGATAATTTAAGATAATAAAACGAAAAAAGAATTTTCGCAGATTCGATAGTATGCCTAGGGACCTTCTTTACCTATCTTTACCGTCTACGAGTTTTATGTAGTTGGCAAGTAAATTTTTTGTACAATAGTGTGTTTCTTCGAAATATCTATTTTTTTCTGAAAACGGTCACTTAGAAACGACACTATTAAGTATTCCATATTTGCAGAAATACTAAATGTTTCGTGTGTATTTCCAACGGCCGATTTGCCTGTCAATTGTTGATTAATACTTTTATTTCATTAATTACAATTAATAGTACCAATACGTTCAGTCTGTTTCTGTTTCATAATATGTATTATGGTAATAATAAGTTTAATATTTGATATGCAATATGAATACGTTTATTTTCGATAACATTGTCATCGATAATATCATAAAAATTTTGATTAATCCCCATTTTCTTGTCGCATTGAGATTAGTCCAATCCCGTTTTGATTACAATATATTAGACATTTTTTCCGTAGTATGTATAAAATATATTGTTGTCTGTCTGTCCGTTACTTCCCGTGACGTCCGTAAATTCATTCAAATTCACGGCAAAAAAAATACGCTGCTAAAAGTAGGGCCGCGTAAATGCCAGCGCAGAACGCTATCAATGTTGCCACCACCGTGTATACGCGACCCGTTAAAAATATACTATATATAATAGGGCTTAGCAAAGACGTTCCGTGATTTTTCATGGGTATAGGTCTATCATATAATAATATACAAGCATAACTTTAACTTATGCCTACTGCACACCACTGACGATTCGCTTATTGAATGGCGGGTCTGGGATTGGTCCGAAGTATGATTTTTTACTTTCGGTCTTAGAGCTTGCATGGTGAAAGTTTAGCAGCCTGTTGCCGATGTTTTGAGAACTCCGTCCTACAAAAAGCGAGTCAGCGAACTCAGAACCGGCCGATTGCACAATCGCACGTTGTTTTAGATCGAACACGAGGTATTATGTCACATCTGCCCCATTGAGATCGCTCGTCTGGGTCCCCACTGTACATGCTTTATTTACATACTTGTTAAGGGATCTCAACAGTACAAGATGACAAGAAGCGATGAACAATGAGCACACCAACAACAAAATCCACAATATAAAACAAAACACAATTAAGTAAAATACTAAATATGACATAATATTTCATGGATTTTTATATACCAGTTTATCTTTTAACGTTGTTAGTAATTAATATTACACCCGCGCGTTAAATGAATAATGACTCAGGCGCGTTACTCAATTCAAAGTCAACAGATAGTTTAGAAAAAAGCTGAGTCGGGGGATTGGGAAGTTTCATACGGAAATTGTAACAGTAAATACATCAGTCAAACTTCTGGAAACCTCGACATTAGAGCAAAAGAGCATCCTCGTTGTCTAAGTAGTAATAACTTTTCTGAATTCTCGAATCATATCATGGATGATAATCGGTATTTTCATTCACGTACGATTAATAATTAAATTAATAAAATGAATACATTTGAGTGTTTTATAATTAAAAGTATTTTAAACTCGGGTATTAAATTACTTTTACCTAATCTTCTCGTCTTCTCTCACTATTCCTGTTATAACCACCGTTACACTAGTAACTCCGGCTCCTTTTATCAGTACCTAATTATTAATTAATTATTTGTATTTCCACCTCATCTAAGTAAAAAAAAAAAATTACATATATATTTGAATGTAGTCAGTTTAATACTTCGCCTGTCGATGAGAGATTTTGATACTCCCAAAATTCATATAATAAAATATAAATTATAATCAAACTCAAGTAGAATAACATAGTTTATTTACTGTTTATTTGCATAGATTTTATGTTTTCCATCCATTTTGATGATCTTCATCATTATAATATGTCTACTGCCCGGTGGATGGAGGTGTTCTACATCTGGGAACATACAAAATCAATAAACACGGGGGGATAAATGTGCGACGTGAAATAGACAACCATGATGACGACGCAGCGTTTTGCACATATTTGTGTGTTTTCGGAATCAAAGATTCGATTGCCGACGGGGACAATAAATAATTATTTATTTCATTCATAATAAGGCTCGTTTTTTTAACTCAAGAAATAATTCTGCAGCTTAATTTTTTCCCGCTAAATTAATCAAATCACGACTCGAAACGGTCTGTAATTTTACACATACTTTTGATCAAAAAGTATCCACTTATATTACAATACGTACATATTTTTACTAAACCCAAGCTAACGAAGAGGAGCTGTAATTAAAATTGAAAGTGTATCACGTGTCAAACTGCATTTGTGATAATCCCACGAATTGGATCTGTATTTGCGAAAATACCATGAACTGGAACAACGTTCCGGTTTGTTCCGTTCCATTCTGAGCCCTAAATACACGACAATGATCTAGTATTTTTTAATTGTGTAACAAAACTGTATAGCATAACCGAGATTAACTTTGTTATGATCATCTCATTATGTTCTCATCATTATCTGTCTTCTTCTTTTATATGGAGCCAATAGTAGTGCAAATGAGAGGGAAATTTTTTCGCTTGAGCCGTATAAAACCTCTCGACCGTTGGCCTATAGTATCGGTCACAGATATTACGATTTTCTTCGGGAGTGTAATTTTCACAAGGCAATAAAACAGATCTCTGGATAGCGGTAAAATTTTAGTTTGATTTATTTATTTATTTACTAGTTTCGTTCCCGGCCTCGCCCGTGATTTGCATTCTTGAATGTATTCATTTCATATTCCTTTACATTTAATTGAAAAAAAAATGTTTGCAAGTAAGAAAAAATCCGAAACAAGACCTCACAAATTCTTTATTCAAAACGAATCTCAACACACATTACACAAATGTCTTCTCCGTGTACTTTAAAAACATTTTTTTTTTTTTTTTTTAAACTTTTTTTTTTTAACTTTTTTTAAACTTTAAAAACACTATTTTTTAAAATCTTTTTTGTTGTCAATGAAGATGAAACAAACAATATTCTTATTTTTTGATAGTTATTTCAATATTTGAAAGCTTCATATACTATAGATACCATTTTTTCGTTTTATAATTAAAATTAATTTATTGAAAGCTTTCTCTCGCCCGCTACAAGAAAGGAGCTCTCTAGGGTAGGCATTTGTTTTAAGGGTGGTTTTTCTTGCATGCGTCATGCATCAGTCACGTAAATTTCCCAGTAACGTCAATGCTTCTTCTAGGATCTCTCGATTCGCGCATGTGGAGCTTGTCCTTTATTACTTAATCGCGTTTGTTTAACAATCACGCTATGTTGGCTTACAAAATTACTCGTGAAATAATAACATGCTACCTTTTATAAAAAGTATTACGCTAGCGTATTTGTAGATATATTTTAATAATTCCTTATTAATTATACATACAGATATTTTAAGGCGTTTATCTATGGATTACATTTAGGTCATGGCAACGTGCGAACAGCTTTGTGTGATTCTTAACGAATTCGATAAAGATATCATTGAACATTTTAATATAAATTATAACTATTATAGGCTGGGATTAAAGGGAGTCGACCGAGTTGATAAATGTTTGACAGAAAAATTAACTGCTTACAAAATAGGAAATCGACAATATTGGCGCTAAAAAAATTAACACTGCCTAAATGCACCACGCAAATATTAGGTCCTTACATATGAAATTGGCGTTTAGTATGGGAGGAACATAAAGCCGATTTTTTATTATTATAATATATTTATTTAATCAAAGTATGTACCATTGCTATCTATGCACTTTTGCCATCTCATAGGTAGTTCATCGATCCCTTTACTAAAAAAACCATTCGGACGGGAATCAATAAAATCTTTGAAGGCGGTTTGGACTGCCCCATCGGAGTTGAATTTTTTCCTTTGCAAGAAGTTATCCAAATTTCGAAAAAAATGGTAATCTGTTGGGGCAAGGTCCGGAGAGTACGGTGGATGTCTTAGACATTCCAATTGAAGCTCCTCTAATTTGGTAGCCGTCTGTTGTGCAGTGTGTGGTCTAGCGTTATCATGAAGCAGCAGTGGCCTAGAGCGATTAACCAGCCTCGGTTGTTTAGCAGCTAGCTTTTCCATCATGGTTTGCAGATGCTGACAATAGACATCTGCCGTAATCGTCTGGCCAGATTTAAGAAAGCTGTAGTGAACGACACCAGCACTAGTCCACCAAACGCTCACAAGTAACTTTTTTGGAGTCAATTTTCGCTTGGGGCATGGTTTGGCTGGTTCGGCAGGGTTCAGCCATTGCGATGAGCGCTTCCGATTATCGTACAGGATCTACTTTTCATCACAGGTGATGATTCGATTTAAAATCCCTTCATTATTGTGCCGGTTGAGTAATGCAACGCAGCAGTCAACGCGCGTTTGTTGATTTGCTTCACTCAATTCGTGAGGTACCCACCTTTCAAGCTTTTTCACCTTACCAATTTGCTTCAAGTGGATTAAAACAGTTTTATCACTAACACCGCAGCCTGCAGCTAACTCGGATGTGGTTTGCGATGGATCCGCTTCCACAATAGCCTTCAATTCTTCATTATCAACTTTGGTCTCCGGCCGTCCACGGGGCTTGTTCTGCAGGTCGAAATTTCCAGAACGAAAACGTTGGAACCAAAAACGCACTGTGTTTTCTTTTGCGGCACCGTCGCCATACACATCATTAATCCTTCGAGCCGTTTCTGCAGCACTGGTGCCACGGTGGAACTCGTACTCGTAAATAACGCGATATTTCAAGTTTTTCATTTTGTAAACTGAGTGACGCAAAGAAAAAAACAATTGAGGAAAAAACAAATGAATTATAATTTTCAAAACACAAATACATGAGTAAATAGCTGTATAAATTTTGATTTGGAATTCCTAACCAAAGAGAAGATATTTGAGATCAAATTTGCCAGTACGACAAAACGCCAATTTCATATGTAAGGACCTAATATTATATTTTGTCACTACCAGTGAAAAATAATTGGCTTTTATGTTTCCCATTCTTTGTTGTCATTATTGTTAGCTGTTGGTTTTCCGTATAAATATAAATAAATAAAATTTTGCCATTTGCTTAGAGAATACGGATTCATATATCTTTATCTTTATTTTACTGTCATTTTGTAAATTTTAAATTTACGGATTGGGTGGTGGCTTCGGGTCTTCGCCCAAACTAATGTTTCATTTTTTATGCTCCAGAATGCCTGAGAAACTCATTTAATATACCTTAGGTAGTATTGTTTTGGCATAAATCGGTACTATTTTGTTTTTTTTGTATTGTTATTTTTTATGATTATATTATCATTTTCACTAGAATCGGATTGTTTTCATGTCCGTCGGCCATTTCACCATGCATGAATGTAATGAAATTGCTGATTGTGGTGATAAATATTAGGTCCTTACATATGAAATTGGCGTTTTGCCGTACTGGCAAATTTGATCTCAAATATCTTCTCTTTGGTTAGGAATTCCAAATCCAAATTTATACAGCTATTTACTCATGTATTTGTGTTTTGAAAATTATAATTCATTTGTTTTTTCCTCAATTGTTTTTTTCTTTGCGTCACTCAGTTTACAAAATGAAAAACTTGAAATATCGCGTTATTTACGAGTACGAGTTCCACCGTGGCACCAGTGCTGCAGAAACGGCTCGAAGGATTAATGATGTGTATGGTGACGGTGCCGCAAAAGAAAACACAGTGCGTTTTTGGTTCCAACGTTTTCGTTCTGGAAATTTCGACCTGCAGAACAAGCCCCGTGGACGGCCGGAGACCAAAGTTGATAATGAAGAATTGAAGGCTATTGTGGAAGCGGATCCATCGCAAACCACATCCGAGTTAGCTGCAGGCTGCGGTGTTAGTGATAAAACTGTTTTAATCCACTTGAAGCAAATTGGTAAGGTGAAAAAGCTTGAAAGGTGGGTACCTCACGAATTGAGTGAAGCAAATCAACAAACGCGCGTTGACTGCTGCGTTGCATTACTCAACCGGCACAATAATGAAGGGATTTTAAATCGAATCATTACCTGTGATGAAAAGTGGATCCTGTACGATAATCGGAAGCGCTCATCGCAATGGCTGAACCCTGCCGAACCAGCCAAACCATGCCCCAAGCGAAAATTGACTCCAAAAAAGTTACTTGTGAGCGTTTGGTGGACTAGTGCTGGTGTCGTTCACTACAGCTTTCTTAAATCTGGCCAGACGATTACGGCAGATGTCTATTGTCAGCAACTGCAAACCATGATGGAAAAGCTAGCTGCTAAACAACCGAGGCTGGTTAATCGCTCTAGGCCACTGCTGCTTCATGATAACGCTAGACCACACACTGCACAACAGACGGCTACCAAATTAGAGGAGCTTCAATTGGAATGTCTAAGACATCCACCGTACTCTCCGGACCTTGCCCAAACAGATTACCATTTTTTTAGAAATTTGGATAACTTCTTGCAAAGGAAAAAATTCAACTCCGATGGGGCAGTCCAAACCGCCTTCAAAGATTTTATTGATTCCCGTCCGAATGGTTTTTTTAGTAAAGGGATCGATGAACTACCTATGAGATGGCAAAAGTGCATAGATAGCAATGGTACATACTTTGATTAAATAAATATATTATAATAAAAAAAAATCGGCTTTATGTTCCTCCCATACTAAACGTCAATTTCATATGTAAGGACCTAATATAATGGATAGTTTATAGAAAAAAATATATATAAAAATAATAATGACATAAAGTGAAATCAAATACTTAAAATACAGTTACAAATATGTAAAAATAAATATAAGATAAAGTAAAAATAATGTATATAACAAAGCATAAGGTAAACATAATATAATAAAAATTTCAAAAAATAAAAAGTAATAATATAGAGTGAAAAGCACAAGCGTTAAGGTTGTTATTACGGTCGTTAGACATATTTAACTGTAAATAGTTGCGGATATTTTATACGAACCGTATGTTTTTCCGAGAAACGATTCTCGACATTTCGTTGCTTATTCAACGTCATCAGGAGGACGACCTTTACCCGCGGACGTAGAGGGCGGACTGATTACTGCTTTCGAGGCCGCAAATTATTCATTCATTCATTAAGCTTTCAACGAAACGTCGAGAATCGTTTCTCGGAAAAACATACGGTTCGTATAAAATACCTGCAAAAGCACAAGCTTAGAAAGTCGTAATATAATAAAAATGTTACATAACAGTTATCTCACTCAACCAACAATCAAAACAAATACAAATCAAGTATTGACAAATACTAGTAATCTTTCAATATACCTTTTAAAATACGTTTGAATGTAATAAAGATGTTGGCAAAGACGTCAAGTCGCTCGTGTCTGTTTGCTAGTCTAGGAAGCCTTTGCAGTGGGGAATTAAAGATGTGGTTGGTAGCTGCAGTTTCCGCGGCAAAACCTGCATGACTTCTAGTTACGCGGGACTGAACGCGCAAGTAGATACGTTCTAGTAGTTGAGGACAGTTGATAGTACCATTTATTAATTTGTGTAAAAAGAGAATGTCGAAGATGATGATGAAGATAAACATTTTAAAGATGGGATATATTTAAATTCGCTAGTTGTTATGAAGTAGTAGGTGTAGCCATAGGTAGTCAATTATTTTTAGTGTGGAATGTTTGCTTTAGTCTAGCTCAGAATCCCAAACTGAGTATCCAGGAAATAGCAAACACTCTTCAGACTACTTGGTCAACGGTTCGAAGACATCTTCACGAAATCGAGAAGGTCTGCAGCCAGGATATTTGGGTCCCACATCTATTGTCGGAGATGAATAAAGATCAACGGTGTACAATTTGCGCATCCCTTTGGGCAGAGAAAGAAGTTTACGAATTCATTTTTACGAAGGATTGTTACTAGTGACGAGAAGTGGGGCTTGTACATTTGATGTTAAAGTTATGAAAGTGAAAATAGTGAAAATGTCAGATCTAATGCATTAGCAAACTCTGTAATTCCCAGATTACACTCATTAGGGAATGAACATGCAGAGGCGGCTGACATTTTTGCTGATAATATAACTATGTTATAATAAATTCTTTTTTTTTGTTGCCACTTAAATAATTGATTACTTGTGTGTACACCTATTATAAGACGGAGTTGAATTATTACAACTGCAGAGATATGATCAATATGACGGCACTTGAAGCATTACGTGTTACATAATCATGTTCAGACTCGTCCATTTCGTGTATCTGATGATGTGATATCCTGGACACGTGTTTGGTGTTCAGCTGAGCGTTGCATGTCCTTGGTCGTAATGCCCGCGTTATGTGAAGCCACTTCCAAGAACGTTACACCAATTTGCCAAGACAATTTGTCATAAATTAACCTCGCCCCGCGCTGCCGACACAAAAAGATAATCGAAGACGTTTAAAGAAAGAAATCTGGAAGACTAAGCGAGATGCTGATGAGTGCATGCATAACTGCGATGTGCTGCAATGCATTGAGATTGTCACACACAATATCTTGGTCACATTATTTGCGACAACGTATGTGACATTAAGGATATCGAAAGACAGAGAAGAGCTATTAGTGTAAGGACCAACATGCTAGCCAGGAAGTTTTCCAGATGCAGTAACGAAGTGAAAAGATGCCTTTTCGTTACTTACTGCACGAATCTATACACAAGTGAGCTGTGGTGCAGACACACTCTGCTATCCTATAACTCTATGAGAGTGCAATATAATAATGCCTTCAGGATAATGCTCGGTCTACCCTGGCGTTGCAGTGCATCCCATTTGTTCGCAGAACACAGGGTCCATGGCTTTGCTGCTCTCCAGCGACTGAAGATAGCTAGCGCAAGAAAGAGGATGTGGGGGTCTAGCAACTCCATTATTCAAGGATCTGCTATGTGGCTTGACTCCCCAATGCATAAAAGATGGACACTAATTATGCAACAGTGACTGTTCTCCATTATTTTTTATGTATTTATCTATTTTTATTATTATTTTCTACTTTCTATTTTTAATTTCGACATGTTTTTATTTCTTATTCTACTTGTATGTCTGTTGTTGGTTTTCTATTTTGTGAGATGAGAATCTATTCTCAACAAGCTGAAATAAAGACCTATTATTATTATCATTATTATTGTTTGGATTTGTTCTGCGTACTGCCAGAATTTTCGAAAATACGCGTACTGGGAATTCTTTAAGGTACTCATACACATGCTTATTAGTGGCATGTGTGTACGCACATTGCTGTAATAAGCATACACACTAGTGGGATGCTCAAAAATCAACCGCCGGTTGATTTATGAGCATGCTAATGTCGTTCACCACGAGAAGGGGTATCTTTTGAGCGTGTATGAACAGCACGCTTAATATGAGCATGCTTATGTCATTCGCGGCTAGTATCGATTATCAATACGATCTTCTCAGTCCGCGACAGATGAAACAAATATGGCGCGTTGGGGAGATGACAAAACATTACTTTTCGTGACTTATTTTAGGAATCACGAATGTTTGTGGAATACTCGGTAACAATCATATATCAAGTAATAATGTTTATGAAACTTTATTAAAAGACAAGAATGATTCAAATCTTACAATAAAAATTATAAAAACTAAAATCAAAAATATTTTGATTTATTGGTTCACTTGAATTTTCTATTTCATATTTCAGTTTCCATTTTGAACAAGAGCGTCTCTATTCTATGACAGGAGCATGCCAGTAATAAGCATGTGTGTTTGATTAAACCCAGGAACTGTTTTAATTTATTGGTTCACTTGAATTCTCTATTTCCGTTTGCAAAGTTACAATTTTGAATTAGAGTTCCTCTCTATTCTATGACAGGAGCATGCCACTAATAAGCATGTGTGTTTGATTAAACCCAGGAACTGTTTTAATTTATTGGTTCACTTGAATTCTCTATTTCCGTTTGCAAAGTTACAATTTTGAATTAGAGTTCCTCTCTATTCTATGACAGGAGCATGCCACTAATAAGCATGTGTGTTTGATTAAACCCAGGAACTGTTTTAATTTATTGGTTCACTTGAATTCTCTATTTCCGTTTGCAAAGTTACAATTTTGAATTAGAGTTCCTCTCTATTCTATGACAGGAGCATGCCACTAATAAGCATGTGTGTTTGATTAAACCCAGGAACTGTTTTAATTTATTGGTTCACTTGAATTCTCTATTTCCGTTTGCAAAGTTACAATTTTGAATTAGAGTTCCTCTCTATTCTATGACAGGAGCATGCCACTAATAAGCATGTGTGTTTGATTGTTAGCTTTGAGCATGCTTAAAATAAGCATGCTAATAATGAGCAAGTGTATACAGTTGTTAGGGCATGCTAGTTTTGAGCATGCTAGTTAGCATGCCAGTAATAAGCATGTGTATCTGTACCTTTACAACCCCTTGGTGCGAAGTAAGCTCCAGAGACAGCCCGTCTCTTACTTCAACACTTATCTACCTGAGGCCTAACTTCTTTGGGGAGGTCATGAGAGCTGAGTATTTCCCTGCCAAGGTATCTGTACAATGGGTTCAATTGTTCATCACGTACTTAGATTTTAAACTCTAATCTCACTACATGTTTGAAAATTCAAATAAATTAAATTATTATTGCTAAGCATTATAATATTCAATGGATAAAACATATATTTATTTATTTATGGTTTTTGTGTTTAATTTGTAGAACTCCATATTTAAAACTCCACATTAAAAGCAAAACACCTAAATTAGAAAACAGTGGCATATACAAATTAACATGTAATCATAAAGATTGCAATGCCACATATATAGGACAAACGGGAAGGTCTTTTTTAACTAGATTCGCGGAACACATGCGCTGCTATAAAAATAAAAATTTAGAGTCAAAATTTGCGGCCCATTTATTAAATGAAAACCACGTCCCGCAAGGTGATAACGAACCAAAACCTTTACATGTAGAAACAAAAGGTTTTAGGATGAATTTACTTGAGCAACTAGAAATAAATAAATATAAAAAGGATCCAAATATTAAACTTTTAAATAATCAATAAAAAATGATCTTCTCTCCACTTCTAAATATTTTTAAAAACCAATAATCAAGGACATAAATTAAAATAATATTTATAAATAACACTTGCAGAAAACGGGGAATTTCGATAATTAAGCATAACGTTAACCGAGGCACCTTTAATGATAAGTGCCCGGGAAAAAACGAACATTAATACAGGGCTTCACCACAAATATCTAATTACTCTAAAGGGGAAGGGGTAACTTAAAATTTTATAATTAAGTCGTTTGTACGTGGTATATCCACTGTTTGATAATGGCCTTACAAGCCGAAACAGCTGTAACACATATAAATACTTAACCCGTAGAACTTAATAATAATATTTATTAAGATTTAATTTATTTTAAATTTAACTAAAAAAATAAAAAAAGGATAAACGACCAACTTAAATTTAATGCGTAGATATTACTACATTTAATTAATTCTCATATATACTTTCTCTGTGTATGAAATTCTAAATATACAGATAGAAAACATATAAGAATTAATAATGTACATACGAACATACTTGAAAATATACATGAAGGCCCTCGTAGCGCAGTGGGCAAGACACTGGCTTCCATAACGAGGGTTCCGGGTTCTATTCGGAATTACCATTCCATCATCAGGGTGTTGTATAACTGTCAAAAAAAATTCGAATGAAATGTCTTTGTTCATTGTTTTTCTAAATTATTTAAAAAATATATTATTACTGAAGTTCTTGATTACTCGCAATTATTGGAAAAATTTTTAAAATTGAATAAGTAGTCAAATTTAATTGATTATTAATAATATTTTGTTTAATATTACACGCTTTACTAATTTCTAAAGATTCTAAATTATTCAATTTCAGTCCAAAATTATTTGTGTGTAAAATAGAAAGTCCTAGATTTTTATAAAAACCGTGAACATTTTCTAATAAATGATTTGCAATTTCAGAAAAACCATGATTAATCAGACATCTTAAATGTTCTTTAACTCTTAAATTGAAATTTCGACCGGTTTTTCCAATATAAAATGCTGTACAATCTTTACAAGACAATTTATAAACACCTGAATTGTTAATTATGTTATCTTTATCTTTTGCATTTATGAGTAGTTTACCTATATTATTATTTGTATAAAATGCAGGTCTAATATTTTTTGGTAGATATTTTTAAATTTGATTGGAAAATTTATGAATACATAAAATGCCAATATTCGTTATTATTATTTATATTTATCTGTGAATTGTATAAAAATTGGTTAGTTAAATTGTAGCTTGTTGGTCTTGTGGTTAGGACACTCGCCTCGTGATCCAAAGGTCGCGGGTTCGAATCTCAGCCCAGACTAGCAAGTTAGTCCTATTTTCATAGCACAAGCGTTTAGCTTAGTTTGAAAATAGTAAGAATATTGATGTGACACGTATTCCGTGTTCGCATCTCTATTTTTTTTTTTAATATTCTTTAATTTATTTTTTTAAATTTATCAATTAATTCTGTATTGTATCCATTATTAAATGCGATTTGTTTTATTGTATTTAATTCAATTTGAAAATTAGAGTGAGACAAAGGTACATTGACAAGACGGCGTATCATTGAATGAATACCCGAGTGTTTATGTATAGTGGGTGATTAGATGTACTATGTATTACAATATCTATAAAAGTTGGCTTTATATAAATTTCAAATTCAATATTATTATTATTTTTGAAAAGTGTTAAATCTTAGAGTTAAAGAACATTTAAGATGTCTGAATAATCATGTTTTTTTCTGAAATTGCAAATCATTTATTAGAAAATGATCACGGTTTTCATAAAAATTTAGAACTTTCTATTTTACACATAAATAATTTTGGTCTGAAATTGTATAATTTAGAATCATTAGAAATTAGTAAAGCATGTAATAGTAAACAAAATATTATTAATAATCAATTAAATTTGACTACTAGCCCAATTCTAAAAAATTTTCCAATAATAGCGAGTAATCAAGAACTTCGATAATAATATATTTTTTCAATAATTTAGAAAAACAAGGAACAAAGACATTTTCATTCGAATTTTTTTTTACAGTTATACAACACCCTGATGATGGAATGGTAATTCTGAAACATGTTGGTGTAAATACTCAAATACAAGTAAAAGTATAAAGAAAAATATAATTTTCTTTCATTTGAAACAATGCCAAGCTTCACTCGTCCTTGTGGCTCTATGTAGCGTAGACTGTCTATGGTCGCTATTATCTATGGATAGTAGAAACCATTGTTAAAAATTATCTATGGTTGATGATAGAGAAATTTGATAAGATTAGTTTGAATAATAAAAGGTGATTGCTATCGTAATTGTGAATAAGGAACCGGCATTACAATTAGTAACATTAAAATGTCGTTTCTTCTTTACAGGTAATGTTTTTTTTTTGCTAGATACCTTCCTTTCATTATGTAAATCTTATGAGATTGATAAAATAAATCTTCTTTACAGAAACTCAATTGTGTTCTAATTGATAGTGTCGTAATCACAAGGAAAAATAAAATAATTAATATTTTTTATTAATGTTTTCCCAATACCCCTGTTTACATTATTTCTTAATATTTTTAATTGTCTTTTCTCCCTTTTATGATATAAAAAATAAGTTTATGAAAATCGACGCGTGGGTCATTCAAAAAGCCTGCGCGGGTCAGTGTCTGAACCGTGGCCCACAGGTTCGCCACCACTGGTGATGGGTCCGCTCTGTACTACTACAATGTAGTACTACATTACATTGAAGTGTACACTTCACACCTTTTGAAGTGTAGTGCACACAATAAACTACACACACTTCAAAGGTATTGAAAGTACGAGTACATACTTCAAATAGTACATTTTTATGCGAAATTTTGGGAAGTCGATGGATAAATGAAGGAATTTTTGGAAATCGAAACAAACCCCCACCCCCATTATTCTAGGACCAAAATGTCCGACTCAATCTGTCCGGCTCGAGGACCAAAATGCTCTGTCCAACCCCGGGCAAGGCGAAATATATGTTCAATCTTCGGATTAATAATACCGCTTCCCGAGATCGGATTTTTAAAAATTACTAAAACCACCGATTCTGACTTCGTTCGAGATGATTGAAACACAATTATTTTATATTTTAGGCAATAAAGGAAAATTACGCAAAAATTGCTTTTATCAAAAATTATTCGAGAATATAAACACGAAACTATTAAATTACACGTGTCGCGAACCGATTGGTGTACGAAAACGCATCTGTTTAAGGGATGGAAAAAACATTTTTTTTGAATGCAGTAAATCGTGTCAGGGGGTATTATTTTTCTTCGTAGGTCAGTCTATAAAAAAATATGCAACATCTTAAACACTAGGTCCTGTCGTGGGACTAACTTCATAGCATAGTTCCCACAGTCCTCACTGACCGAGGGGTTCGCACATGTGTGATTCGGCCACCCGCACGCTGGCGTGGCGCAAGAAGCAAGAATATAAAAAAAATACTTACCTACCCGTCGCTTGGGGTGTTTACGTAAAAATTAATTTGAGACTCCTTATTTTAACACGGGCTTAAATCAAATGATAAAAGGGCAGGTTGGAATTTAATGATAAGGCAGCAGCACTAGTTGAAGAAATTTAACATGGGTTTGTTATACGATATTGTAAAGGCCCACCAGGGCGTTGATTAATGAATAAATACAACAATTAAATAAAATAAATAATTGTGATGACAATGATGTTTTAGTTTAACTTTAATTTAATTTTTAAATTATGTACGGTAATATGCGTAATGATTATGATATTTAAGTTTAAATGATGTAGTATGTTTTGTGTTGCACTTATAAGAATTATCAGGGCATTGATTAAAAAAAAATAAAATTAATTAAATAATTATGATGACGATATTATATGTTAGTTTAATTTTGATTTAATTTAAATTATGTAGCGTATTAGGTGTAATGATGTTATGATCTAATTTAAATTCTGTACTGTAATACGTCAAATGATTACGAGATTAAAATTTAAATTATGTTCTATGTTTTGTGTGACGAGTGTAAGAGATACTATGATGGTCATAGTTATAATAATTACCGTAATTTTAAGTGCAATTACTATGAGAAAATTATCATTGTAATATGTATGTACCCACATAGTTTAATATTTGTTGTGTATAGATATAGTATATTTAGATAGGTTTTCAAAAGGGGCTGGGCGATCTGTTCCAACCAATGCACAGACACGATTTTTTTTGGCGCCACCCGGAGACCCAATCAG
The DNA here is from genome assembly GCA_016648135.1 of Agrypnia vestita. Classification (NCBI taxonomy): domain Eukaryota; kingdom Metazoa; phylum Arthropoda; class Insecta; order Trichoptera; family Phryganeidae; genus Agrypnia; species Agrypnia vestita. Next base: position 5,075 of record JADDOH010006565.1, on the reverse strand, counting down.
CTGGTGCTAAGCATTCCCTCCAGCGCAGCGGGAACATCCCAAAACGGAGATTATATAATGCCCGACGCAGCCACCGAGCGAGGGAGTTGGTTAGATTTTCTGTGAGAGGAGTACGTACGTCAGGGAGCTCTATGAACGAGGTTCGTTAGAAAATTCGGCGAGTGAAGGACGCCAGGAAGTTGTGCGGGAGGTTTGAGAGGAGAGCTGATGGAGCGCTACGTCGGAAGTCTCGAGAGGGAGGAGAGCCTGCAATAGTCGGCAGAGAGAAGCAACAAAGGGCTAGCAGGTGGATTGAGTAGCCTGCTTAGGGCCCAGGAAGACAGGGAAACCCAAGAAGAAAACAAGAAGAAAGAACACAAGCAGAGACGGGAAGGACGACGCCAGGTGGACTGCAGTGACCACCAGGAGTCATAATCTCCGGGTAGAACGACGAGAACTTCGTTCGAGACGCCGCACTGGAGGACGCGACTCGCCCCAGGATAGTTAAGGTAGTTTTAATTTAATTTTAAGCATTCAACCCTTCTCATTCGTGTTAATTTTGTGTTCAAATTTTTCGTTTTCTCGTTCGTATTTTTGTATGTATTCCAACCTGCCTAACATTTTGTGTAAAATAAATTAGAATCAATTGAATTTCCGCGAGTCTCATTTTCCCTCCCCGCTTCCTTATCTTGTGGCTAAAATAAATTGGGTGGTGGTTAATGTTAGTAACCGATCGCATTTTTTTCCGCGGAGCGGATAAAAAAAATAAGCCGAGTCGTGTTATGTTTGGCCCCACGAGACGCGGACGTAGATTAGTTTAGCAATTTTTTAATTGTTTTTTTTATAAATAAACAATTTGGCGCCCTTTAAATTAATAATTAAGTATAATTTAGAACTGCTATATATATATTTGAAATTTTCGTAATGTCCGATCATCGAAAACAACAACAGTTAAAACGGTAGCGGGTATTTGTAAATATACAATCCAGATAGCTCGGCTTCCCGAAAAAGGGACTTGTGAAAAAAAAAAGTCAGTTAATGACCCACTTATGACGGCAATATAATTGCGGTCTGTTGTTGAATTTGGGTCATAAGTAGGTACTCAAGATGCACAATAGAAAGCAATTATCGGGGTAATTGTACTGCAGAAATAGGCCGACGGGTAGAGACATATTTTTCTAAGCTTTTGGGTTACGGTGACATAAATAGGTCAAATATATATTTTGTGTTTTTATTTTTTAATGCTCATTGTTATCTGAAGGAATATAATATTTAATTGATCTGGGTTATACGGAGAGGGATGAGAACACGGGCACAAAATAAAATGGCGACGACGAATAATGAATACGCGATGCAGACGGAACCCTCAGACGATTCCCCGACGGGGCAGGCAGAGATAGTGAGGCAACATTGCGGCCCCAGGGTTTTAGAAGACCATTTTAGTGGGTTGCCTGAAGAATCTCCGGAAGAGTTTCTACAAGCGTGCTCAGAGTACTTCAGAGCGACGGGCTGTGCTCCCGTAGTACAAGTTCAAAGGTGTGTAGAACGCCTGAGGGATGAGGCTAGACAGTGGTGGCTTCCGCACTCGAGAGGAAGATGGGAATTTTCGGAGTTCAGTGCCCAACTCCGTAGGCGATATGGCGTTGAGGAAGCGCGAGCATCATTGCTCGTATCTTTGTACGGCGACCCACAGAAGGGGGACGAGTCTGGAGTGAGCTTTCTCCAACGGAAGCGCTTAGTGTACGAGCGTCTTAACGGGCCGGTGTCTATGGATAAGGCTTGCCCCGATTTAATTGCTTTGATGCGACCGCGGTATCGGGATGTTCTGGAGGCTGGCGCCGTATTTGGGGTGTACACTTTCGAGACACTGAAGGCGCGCCTCACGGCAATCGATTTTCCAAGGGAGCCGCTATTCGGAAGACAGAGTCAGCGGTTGGAGAACCAGCTCCCACTGAGGGAGCCGCCCGCCCAGCCGCCCAGGCAATACAACGGGCAATTAAGTCGAGGAGCGCACCAGCGCCAGGGCATCCAACAGCAGCAGGGCGCCCTCCGGTGCCAGTACTGTCCAGGGCGGCACCTGAATAAAGACTGTCGTGAGAGGAACGACTACCTCCGACGAAGGACGGGAAACGCCAATGCCCAGGGCGGGAATCAACTCGGACGGTGGCCTGCCCTGGGCCCACGCTAGTAATAGAGGAGGATCGGCGGCCGGACGCGCGAGGGCGCGCCGCCCTTGACCGGCCCGCCCTAGAGGTGAATACAGAGAGTCAGACCGCGCCTACAGATAACGCAGAATGTCATGCAGCAGCTGAACACGGGACTACAATACCGCGTGTACGGATGAAGTTAATGGGGGCTGAATACAAGGCATTGGTGGACTCCGCTGCATCACACAACTTAATCAGGGCGGATTTGGTACCACTGGAGTGGCGGCAAACTTCGGCGCTTAGCACCATTAACCTCGCCCACTCTAAGGCGAATATGCGAGTCGTGGCCACCTGTACACTTTTATGGTCTCTCGCTGAAAACAAGGAGCATCAATGCGACTTCCTCGTCGTGGATGATCTCCGTGAGGACGTCATCCTCGGAATTGGATGGCTGACCGAACAACGAGCTGTGCTCGATTTTCACAGAGGGTGCTTGCACTTCGGAGCACATGAGCGAATGACCACTCACTTGGTGACAGCCACGCGACAAGTAGAGATCGGGGCAGTGGAACTACCGACGATCCCCACGCTACCAGATTCCGAGAGCATGGAGCTGGCAAAATTATTAGACGAGTTCAAGGAGGTATTCGCACCATATGCAGGACCAGCCCCTGTACAGCCGATCGTGATCCGATTAAAGGACGATAAGCCGATCCGCCTAGCCCCGCACCGCCTATCTGACGAGAAGAAGAAAAAGCTTTATGAGCAACTTGAGGGCATGCTTCATGACGGGGTGATCGAGAGCAGTAGATCAGCTTACTCCTTTCCGGTTGTAATGGCCCCTAAGAAAGGCAAGGATGGATATCGATTTTGCGTCGATTACCGGAAGTTAAATGACGTCACAGTGGAGGAAGCTTCACCGCTTCCAATAATTCATGAGACGTTGAAGGACTTGGGAACAGCGAAGGTGTTTACCACTTTAGATTTGCAATGTGGATACTGGCAAGTGCCAGTACATAAAGATTCTCGCCATCTGACCGCGTTCTGTACACCAGACGGAGCGTGCTATCAGTTTAAGGTTATGCCTTTTGGAATTCGCGGAGCACCCGGATTTTTCCAACGTTTGATGAGTCAGGAAGTTCTAGCGGGCTTCCTGAGAGAATTCACTTTGGTTTACCTCGATGACGTCATCGTATACTCATCGACGTGGGAAGAACATATTCGCCATTTACGATTAGTATTTGAGCGATTACAACAGTACGGTCTTCGTTGTTCGGCCGAGAAGTGCAACTTAGCAGCCGACACAATAAATTATCTCGGGCATAGGGTGACACCGATGGGCAATACCCCGCAGACTATTCATGAGGAAGCAATAGCGGCCACCACACCGCCGCGTACGAGAAGGGAACTGCGGAAATTTCTCGGATTAGTAAATTGGTTGCGAGAATACGTAGAAAAATTCGCCGATCTCGCGGCCCCGATGACAGATTTACTAAGTCCGAAAGTGCGATTCAAGTGGAACGCGGAAGCACAGGAATCGATGGACCGCGTGAAGCAGGCAATGGCCAAGCCATTGTTTTTAACACGCCCTGACTACTCGAGATTATTCGTCCTTCAAACAGATGCGAGCCAGCGCGGCGTAGCTGCGGTCTTGTTCCAACCTCGCGCCGACGGAGGCCGTGACGTAATATCTTTCTCCAGTGCCCGGTTTGGCCATACGGAGCAGCGGTGGCACTCCAACGAACAAGAGGCTTACGCCGCCGTATGGGCGATAAAGAGATATCGTCCATACCTAGAAGGAAGACATTTCACGCTCAAAACGGATAACCGCGCCCTCACTTGGTTGAAAAGTGCCCAAGATCAGCGAGCCAAATTGACCAGATGGGCGCTTTGCTTACAGGAGTTCGATTTTACAATCGAGCATTGTCCTGGTAAGGAGAACGAATTACCCGATGCCCTGTCCCGAAATCCGAGTGGTGAATTAGTTAACGCCGCGACCGAGGATTTCAATCGAACGATGTACCCGGCGTTGACCGTGAACGCGCCGGGACCGGCGCAGGTAATGCACCTAGAGGCCGAGAATGGGCCGGACGAGGCTGAAGAAGTTCGAGGTGATGAGGAAGCGGGACCGAGTCCCGCCCTGGCTGATGAAGTACGGCTCCAGCAACATAGAGATCCGGTAACGCGACGGCAGGTGAAGCGCTTGAGGCAACTGGTCGCGCGGTCTGAGCCGCCCGCGAGTAAGGCTGACCGGAAGTTTATTAAGGACTTCGCTCTAGAAGGGACGTGCCTATGGAGGGTGACGAGGGATCAGGAAAGGCAGTTATACGTCCCACGGCGCCTAACGACACGCGTGATGGCAACGTACCATGAAGATAAAACGGCCGGCCACCCCGGAGTGCGCGAGACACTGAGGGCGGTCCAGCGACATTATTTCTGGCCGAGAATGCATGCGGATGTCAAGAGACACGTGATGGTATGCGCAAAGATGCGCCCCCACCCGGTCCGCCCACCGGAGCGCCAGGGCGGTTCGAGATTGTCACGGTGAATTTAATGGGGCTTCATGATAATTACCAAGCAAGTAGGTATATAGTCGGATTAGGCAAGTAAAATAAAATTTTTAAGAATTTGTGCAGATTCGAGTATGCTAGATAATTTTATTTCGTGTCAAATAAGTTTTAGGTAATTTTTGTGAATTAAGGTACGTCTAATTTAGCTATGTTCCGTGCGCTAAGGGTAATTTTTTTGTGAGACGTTTGGGTTTTGTGGATTCGAGTGATGGTTAGATTTTTCTTAAGATCTCGAACGTGTCAGTGTTAAGTCAGTAAAGGGAGACCGTTTCATTATCGAAGGTAACTCGCAAGTCGAGTTGGAACGCTGGAAAGCGCAGGTTAATTTGGAGATTGACGTCGGTAACTGAATCGGGAATAACGGAGAGTATATTACGTA
>JADDOH010006564.1:0-32713 GCA_016648135.1 Agrypnia vestita | reverse complement strand
TGCGACTATTCCTGCAATCAGAAATCAGATTTAAAAGTGCATGCTCTTAAGCACAACGAAGAAAAATTATTTTCATGCTCGCAGTGCGATTATTCCTGCAATTACAAATCAACTTTAAAACTACATGCGCTTAAGCACACCGGAGAGAAATTATTTTCATGCTCACAGTGCGATTATTCCTGTAATCAGAAACAATACTTTAAACTACATGCGCTTAAGCACACTGGAGAGAAATTATTTTCATGCTCGCAGTGCGCTTATTTCTGCTATCGGAAAGCAGACTTAAAATCGCATGTGCTTAAGCACACTGGAGAAAAATTATTTTCATGCTCGCAGTGCGATTATTCCTGTAATTGGAAATCAAACTTAAAACTGCATGCGCTTAAGCATACTGGAGAGAAAATATTTTCATGTTTGCAGTGCGATTATTCGTGTTATCAGAAATCAAATTTAAAACGACATGCGCTTAAGCACACTGGAGAGAAATTATTTTCATGTTCGCAGTGCGATTACTCCTGCAATCAGAAATCATGCTTAAAACAACATGCTCTTAAGCACACTGGAGAGAAATTATTTTCATGTTCGCAGTGCGATTATTCCTCCAATTGGAAATCAAACTTCCGACAACATGTACTTATACACACCGGAGAGAAATTATTTTCATGCTCACAGTGCGATTATTCCTGCTATCGGAAATCAGACTTCAAACGACATGCTCTTAAGCACACTGAAGAAAAATTATTTTCATGTTCGCAGTGCGACTATTCCTGCAATCGGAAATCAGGCTTAATAGTGCATGCTCTGAAGCACACTGGAGAGAAATTATTTTCGTACTCACAGTGCGATTATTCCTGCAATTGGAAATCAAACTTAAAACAACATGTGCGTACGCACGCTGGAGGGAAATAGTTGTAGGTAAAATCGGAAATCACAACTAAAACAATATGTGCTAAAGCACACAGGAGAGAAATTATTTTCATATTTGTAGTGAAATTATTCTTGCATTTATAAATCAAACTTCAAATTACTTAAGTAAGAAAAAAACATTTTCATGTTTAAATTATTCGTGCATTCAGAAATCAAGTTTAATAAAACTTGTTAACAAAAATAAGTGTACTATTTGTGCATTCAATATATTTCTATATCCATGCGCTTTTACAATTTGGAGACAAACTTTTTACTTGATCACATTGACCTCACATTCCCCATGCAGTGCTTGAGGCAACCTAGAAAACTATTCACAGTTACAGGAAGTGCGCGTATTTATTTATGTTGGCGCACTTCGCTTTTATGTGTCATCATGGCCTCTTCCAGTAGTTCGTTTTTAAAGGCAAAGAATATTATAAGAAGTACTTTACCATTTATGGGTAATCCTCATTTGCTCACGCATAAAGAACTGTTTTATGTGCACAGTGCAATTATTAATACGACTAAAAAATACACGAGCCTCATGCACGCTGAGGAGAAACTGCTCCCACATCCACCGTGCACTCATATAGTAGGGTGGTTCTTAGTTTTCAACTTTCGAAATATAACCGCGTTACCCTGGCATTCCCTTCTATCATCGATAAAAATATACCCGTCAATACAAATAATTAGTCAGCCAAAATCACCGCTCAGCATTACATCGATAAAAGGCATATGAGTCATCAAATATAATTAACTCCGGCTCGACAACGGACAATAAAATTACCATAAGACTGAAGCCTCCGAGCCGTTCGAAGCCCGGACGGGCTATTTTCCCTACAAGTAGGCCGGCGGGTTACGACCTACTGCTACTGGCTGCACGACGATAACCTCGCGGCTTACGGCGCAAGCTGGCGCCTGATTGGTCAGCGCCATGGCCGCATGGCCGCCACCGCATCGAACAACCAAAACAAAGTCGGCGCATTTTGGCCGAGTAAGGAGTAACATCTATCCAAGGAATCGACTCTTGACTGGTATCCAGCGATTCCCGCAAGATAAGCTCTGGTGGACCTCTCTCACTAGTGAGGGGAAATTAAAAATGGAAACAGTATTGCTTTTGCGAACCGGTTCACACCGACTGCCGTTCCATTTCCTTGGCCCTGCGCCGTGGACCTATTGACCCAGTCTACATCGGCTGCCGCCGTCACCTGCTAGTCGCTGAGTCCTGGATCGCTGCTCGCTCCACTCAGAAGTCGCTTCACCCCGCTGTTACTATACGGTAGTATTAGTAGTACTGTTACTGTACCGTAGCTGCTTCACACTTAGAGTATATACAAACTATAGAGACCATGTTATTTCGAAACTTGTTAAGATTTTGTCAAAAGAGGCGTGATTATTTTTTGAGACTGGACAATTCTTTTGAACACGTGTTTGTAATACTTGCTAAAACAGGGCTATCACAAATGTACGATTTTCGGTGAATTCTCTTACAATGAGTCAGTATAAATGAAAATTACTTTTATATGTGGGTACATCTGTTTATTTTAATAAAATTTTAAATATCACAACAAAAATAATTATATATGGTTTTGTAATAATAATAATAATCGAGGATTATTTATATCATATCGTTTCTCCTACATAAACATTTAGATATCTGCATTTGTACAAATATTTAAAAAAAGTTCCTTACATAATTATAACACCATAAAATACATTGTATGAGAAAACGTTATGATGAAGTATTTGATGGAATTAAAAATTAATATAAAATCATAATACAGTATGTTATCGATTTTGGAAAATAATTGTAGAAATGTTGTCTCACTCTCCCTGTAGGTTGTACCATAGATAAGATAATATGATTTAATCGAAAAGTCTAGTCTGATATCTAAATATTTAGAGGCAACTGCCTAAGTTAGGTGAATCCGAAATGATTACCCGAGAATACAGGCCTTTTTCCATTCAGGTGCTGAGATATTACGGCAATCAAATATGTTAAATAGTTTGTTTATACACCTTACGAAAAATATTGTTGGTTTTCTAGCTCAAAATTCTATGGCATCCGCTACGGAATCCTAAATAACTGCGCCGCTAATTGAATTCATTCTCTGTCGCACATATCGATGTGCTGTCTGCATAACTTGTTGCCTAAATGAGGTCCAGAATTATCCTGCAAAATATTTAATTGCTCTATAAACCTCCAATCACTTTACTTTACTTTCTTATTTTTTTAATATCGCAACCATGAAATTAGACATTTTAATGGAATCCCAATGAATGGAATTGCTACTTACCCCAGAACAGGTAATTTACGTATCTAGTGAGGTAGGTAACGATAAAAGCCTGCACAAAAAACTGTAAATTGTACTTATTTCTATCTTATTCATAAACTCTGTTGTTATCATATTCTTACCATTAATCATGTTTGATGCAAGCTGTTATAAAAAAAAGTTATCTATCTAATAAATGCCGATTTATCGACACTGAAACTGCTAACTACCACCAACTGGCTATAAAAATCCGTGATTATGTTATAACAAAATTGTTAATAAAAAAATCAATAATATCAATTAATACAAACTACTACCTATAAAAGTAAGTACCTATCTCACAAGCAAAGCGTTTCATCTCCTTCAACATTTTTCGGACGTATTTTATCGGGTGATGTATAGATTTATACTGTACGAAAATTGACTACTTCATATACTAGGGGTTTCAGGATGCACATAATAATTTTATAATTCCCATAAAAATTGGCAATTTTAAATATTTTTATGTAAAAACAAACGATTAAAGAATGAATAGTATATTTACTCTTTTAATAGCCAGTTTTGTTCTTGAATAAATCTAAGGTCTTATGTGAATGTCTTGTAAAATATACACACCTTCATGGAATGAAAAAAATTGTCTATATAGCGGTATCCACTGAAAAAGAACCCTTGCTGCCCTATATGGCGAGTTCATTTTTCCTTCACTGTCTTTTTTTTTTGTATTTTCTGTTTCATGTTTTATATGTAATATTTATATTGTAATTTGTATACATCGTACCTATTACATTGATTATGAGTAGCATGTTTTTTTTTGTATTTTAAAGTCTCTGTATTTGTGGTGCAAGAGGGTATGCCCTGAGAGGCTGCATTTATTCCATCAAGGTCTCGTGAATTTGAAAATTCATATCGAAAAATTCCAGAATCAATAGTAGTTACTGTACTAAGATAAAAAATGCTGCAAAACTAATGCTGTTGATGAAACAGAAGACGATATTGTGTGGGAAAATGCAATTGATTCATAAAAATTGGTTTCTGATGATCGAAGTGCTTAAATATCCAACATATCTTTCATTTTTGCAATTAAGTTTATTTTATATTTTTATAATAAAGTATTTATTCACTTTTTCCATTTTAATAATTCTAGCTTAGAAAAGTAAGGCCAACTCACTACATTTCTTTTCATATAATATGCGCTTATCAAACACACTGCGCGGACGATCGGTACATCCATTTTACTTCACGAAAGATATGCGCAGTGTGGCGCCGGCCTAGGGTTCATCTTATAAATAATCCGTGGCGTCTGATAATCAATGTAACACTGTGAATATGAGGGACCAGGTCTTTCACACACAACGTACTTATGCTGGATTAGACTCATTATTATTATTCTAATAGGTTAAAAAATAAATAAATGAACACAGGTTTTAAAATTTTATATAAATATATTTCACGGAATTCAATTAAAAGTACTTAAATACTAAATTGTGTACAATCCGCACCAAATCACAAGACAGTCAAAGCTCTTATTAGGGTCAAATTTAAAAAATTTTACACCATTAAATATTTTTGCACTAGAGAGTACGCGTTGTTTATGGCCAGACTATACTCTCTATCCAGGGGACGTAGGCCGAAACTCTGGTGTAAACAGACGGATAACCAGCGATCCCACAAGGTTTGCCAAAAGACGTGATTCCGATAATGAAGTAATTGCAGTACACGTCTTGGTTGTACACTTGAAGAGCACTGCCGGAATCGCCCTGTTCAATGTATATACATATATATGTTAATTTCTATAGCAGTAATATTAAAATGTTCTCAGGCTTTCAAGGCCATTCAGAATTTTCTGGTTAGAGTTATAAGTTCTTCTGAGATGTTCCGCAGTGTAGTGAGATATGAAACATCAACTTGTAGACCTCTTTCCATTTAAGAAAGACGATTGAATTATGTAGTATGTGAAAGCCGTGTGTACAAGGCACATTGTTTCGTTGTGTTGGTGTTTATATTCGTAAATGCCAACACAATGAAACAATGTGCGTTGTACGCACGGCTTACACATACTAATTTGATTGTCTTTCTTATAAGGAAAGAGGTCTACCATTATACAGCGTGTCTCATAGCTAGTAGCAAAAACTTTACTGGTAGATTACCGCCTGAATAATGAGTCAAAAATGTTCAAGCGGCCATGACCTAATATCAAAAGTTTTTATACTAGCACCGTTTCATAAGAAAAAAGAATATTGTTCAAATCAATTTCAAGGCTGCATTGCTATGTATATTTCTAAGTATAAATAAAACATTCTTCTGGCTTGAGGTATCTGTGATATTCTGCCGTATTTCTGCGAACTTTCTGGCCGACATTTCGGATCCCATTACAGGGACCCTGTAATGAGAATAATGATTGGTAAGAATAGGTACCGGTGCATACCTGGCAGGTGGTGTCAGCGCGGCTGTCTCTGGGGCCAGCGCAGAACAGCGTAGCGTTCCTCACTCCGTCCTTTATACCCGTACCTGGAGGGTAGATCTGGGAGCATTCATCAAAAGTGAACTTTTCCAACACAGCCTGAAATATTGAACCACCTGCTGCGTACTGTTTTTGTTTTTTGAAGAAAATATGAATCACCATGTCAAAGATATGATCGGCTACAAGGTACTTTGTTCTTTAATAGAGAAAGTAGATATTTCATCAGACTTATCAGCAATAGAAAGACACACACAAGTTGTGTCTGAAAGAATTTTGGCAGTTTTGAAACAATCCAACGAAGTTCTCTGGCAAGACACAGTAATTCACAAAGTAAGATGAGTAGTATTGGTTCATTTTAATGTATGTATATATAGATGACAATAAATCACCTTATTTAGATGATTGCTCCTAGGTGCCATGGCTTTGACAACACCCCATCCAGCGGAGATGGACAACTTATCGTTAACCGGTTGGCCAGCATGCAGGCACCCTGGGTGGACGGATTTGGTGAACTTCACCCTAAAAAGTGATATTTTAACCAATCAACGAGATAATAGTTCTTACATTACTTTTCATTTATCATTTGGAACATTGAAAATGGAATATATAAGGTTGAATATTAAATGTTACTGCTGTTTTTTAACTGCTTCTAATCGTGTATGTACTATACAATGTTACGATAGTTTTGATTTCTAAAGAGATATCAATCTTAGAAATATAAATTATCTAAAATGGTCACTTCATCTTGTTCCTTATAAAGTTAGATACATACAGTGTTAATATAGTAGAACCTCTTTAATTAGAAATTTAAGCGACCCAAAATAAGACCTGATGATTGTGGATGGGTTAATTTAATTATTTTTTTTCAATTAAGACTATTAATGAGAGCAAAATTCACGATTTTTTCTCATTCTCATAGATTCTCTTGCGTTTTCCAACTGTGCAAGGACAACATAGACGGACATACAATTAAAATTTGTGTAATAAATATAAAAACATCTATTATAATAGCGGTTAAGATAGATTGTTACATTACATAGTAGAACCTCGTTAATTCGAAATTCAAGGGACTCAAAAACCATGCAAATGCGAAATTTGCAAAAACTCATAAAACTCGTAAAAAAAACCCATTAATTTTGTGAAAAATATCTGTATTCTTTCATATATCAAGAAATCATTTCGAAAACGTAATATTTATTCTAATACAAAGATCACAATGTTTCTACTATCAAAGTGCCCGATATTGACATATTTGTTGTTCTTACTTGAGAAAAAATCAAAATATTTTGTTTAAATACTGTACCAAATACAGAGTCGATACTTAAATAATTTAAAGGTTAATGTAACTTTAAAAGTGTAATACTTTAACCTTTAAATAATAAATTATTGACTCTGTACTCGAGCCTAGGTTTGCGAACTAAAATATATTGATTTATGGTGCAAGAGGCTAATAATTATTCAAATTACGAATTACTGGGGTTAATGTTAAATGTATATCAATCTACCTAGACCTCACCAAAGCATTTGACATAATATCCCATACACAGTTACTAGAAAAATTTAACAAAATTGGTATCTCCGGAAAAGAACTAAAATTGTTTGAAAGTTACATCTCGGACAGGAACCAAAGAGTTAGAATAAAAAACACTACAAGTAAACCTCTAGTCACTAAATTCGGAGTCCCCCAGGGCCAATATTAGGGCCAATAATGTTCCTAATCTACATTAATGACATCTGTAATCAGGGTTCGAGGATATATATCATGATATATATCACGATATTTAGGGCTCGATTTTTATTGTTGATATATATCCAAGAAAAATTTCTGCAAATGTTAATAGATGGCGCTAGTTGTATTTTAAAAAGTGCTATGGTTATTTTTTAGTTTCATTTTTTTCATATAATCCGTTTTTTATTTCACACAAAGAAACAAACACTACATTAGAAAGAGCAACTTTTATAACTTATATATAATAATTGCATATATAAGCTTTTTTCAGTATGCAATTCATTTATTTAATAAATAATAATTCATGTACAAAATAAAAAATAAATTTCCTAATTATTTTGAGTTTGTATCAATCGACGCGTGCAAAAAAGGAGAAAAAAAAGTTTGGATATATATCCATTTTTTTATATATATCGGATATATATCAAAAAATCCGATTATTTGATTTTTATTATAAAAATCGGATTTTTTCGAACCCTGTCTGTAATATACCCATTGATGGTAGTGTTATTTGTTTCGTCGATGACACTGTGCTGCAATTCCAAGCAAATACATGGTCATCAATATTTAAAAAAGCTAAAAACGATATATCTACTGTAAAAAAATGTCTAAACAGTAACACCTTAACACTTAATATTAATAAAACCAAATATATAACATCCAGCATAAATATAAATGGTCAACCATCAGCTGAACACAATATAAAAGTACACGGTTGCTCCAATTTCAACACCGAAAATTGTATATATCAAATTGAACATAATGATCAAATTAAATATTTAGGTATTATAATCGATGCTCATCTCAAATGGTATCTTCACACACAACACATTTTTTTTTTTTTTTTTTAAATTTAATGGCTTGTCACCCAGTAAAAGGATGTTATTGCCAAAAACTAGTCAATGGGTCATCGACATAAACATTACAGCTCAATGCAATTACTCTCTAAAAATCGTAGTAACACTTTCAATACTTCCCGTCGGCAGTCTGTAATCTGTAATAAAATCTACACGAAATAAGCATTTAGGGACTTGTGGGTTTGAAAAATTTCAAATTATGGTGAGTTTCAAATTATCGGGGTTCAAATTAATGGGGATTCACTGTATAAAAGTTAAAAAGGATTATATACATAATAAATACTCATTCTCATTATTTTTCTGTCTGTGCAATATTGTATCTCACAGAATACTGAATATAGAACTCGCGCAGCGACCGAAAAAGTGAGGCATAAAATTTGACTAAGAACGAAACCTCGCATTTCACGACAGACGCTTGTGAAGTGAACATTGCTTGTTTATTTGCAATATTTTGCTAGACTTTTGTTTAAAATGGTGCAGTGTGCTGTTAAAACGTGTAAAAATCGAATTGGGACTGTTTTAAAAACTAAAAGCAGCATATCTTATTACAAATTAGTATAAATCCGTGATAAATAAATAATATTCGCTGCCGTTCATGAATATCCCCAGATCGCGTTCCGCATGCTGTCGAAACAGGGACGAATTGGGAGCGTGCGGGGAAAAAACTGTTTTGACTGCCATAAATTCGAATTTCAAACTCCCACTAGTATATTTTTTACTGGAACTAGTTTTTCAAATGGAACTAGTTTTTCAAATGGAACTAACGGTCAACAGCGTGCATCTTTGATAAATCAATGTTTAAAAAAATTCACGCAGCTGGCGAGAAAGTAATTTCATTAACTTTTGATGCCTGTCCCGTCATCATATCAATAGCTAAATTTCTAGGATGCTCATTTGACTATGATAATTTAAAGCCAACTTTTAAACATCCGTCTACAAACAAGTTGTAATTTTTTTAGGCGCATGTCAAATGTTAAAATTAATAAGAATTTGTTTTGAGAGTAAAAAAGTTATTAATTTTAGATTTTCCTGTTAACCACTGATTCAATTATTTATTATTGGTATTCTGGTTTCGGGTAGACAGCCAACGTTTCACTGACATTCTGCTGTATGGAGCAAACACAACACTATTTAATGCATTGGCGGCAGAGAGAGTTTTCGGTAACTAATAAAGTTTTTAATGTTAACTTTGTGGTTCGACATAATTATTGATATCAAAAAACTAATATGCCTACTTTGTATAAGCCACATATTTTTTTAATTTGGCCTGAAAAATTTACAGCATTGAAATTTGACATATAAATAATACAGGCCTTAGGTTAGTTAATTTAGAAATCAAAAATTTGCTACACACTATTTCTGTGGGTGAAATGGATGACAGAATGAGTCAAAAATGCAGGTTTTCAGGAGAGCGCAAACAATTTGGGAATTAAGTTTGTTTAGGAAATTGTTTTTTTTTCCAATTTTTCAAAGGCCAGCAAGCTGAAATTTTTTGAACTTGGATCAATCGGGTCTTTAAATAATCATTGCTAACTCTTTAAATTTATGAATAATAAACTATCAAGTTTTTAATCATAAAATAAACTTGTTAAAGATTCCAGTTCCCATTACGCCGTTGATAATAATAAATATTTTATCACATTACGGGTTATTTATAGTTTTGAAAGAGCTCTACAGACCATAATAAAAAATAACTTGTAAGATAGTTACTCTTTGCTTATTAATAAATATGTTCAGTTTTACCTGTTACGAATGAGCAATTAGTGATGTCATTCGTAGTAAATGATGTCATTCAAAACGGCTACTTAATTGGTCACATTCAGATTGTACCCTTATTTTGTATTTTTATTTATTTAATTTTAATTTATTACATATTTTACAATTAACAAAGATCCTGCTAACTATGAGTTAGTTATTAGCAGGTTTCTTCTATTACTTATGAATATACCTTACCATTTAATTACAGTGCTGGCTTATATAAGAATTTATAAAATTATATAAAAATAGTTAGCATGCAGACAGTTCACTATTGTTCATAATAAACTCCATGCATGCCACTTTTACCTTTGTATACGAATCCAACCCAAACAAGTCAGAGGGCATACCATTGATTAGTGATTTGAAAGATTCTATGTAATAATGTTATGATAAAACATGATTTAAATTTAAAAATTGTATGTAATTTAAGTATATAAAAATAAATATAATTTTGAAAACTGAGACTAATGTGAATTGTAAAACAGAACAAATGATTTATTTTATTTTAAACTTTCGCACGAAGCAAACACATTGTGATCGTTACATCTGAAGGGACAATATATAATACTTTCAGCCAATGCCATTGTTCCTTGCGCTGCTGTATTTACTCCCCAAAACACTTGTGTGGCAGCGTCGAAGTGAGTATTTACATTGCCTCTTTGAACTTCGCATTCAGGCAATGGAGAATTTAGAATTACCTGCAGCTTCAGTGCTGTGCCTCCCGAGCTTAATGAGTTAAACTAAAAAAGCTGGCTCAATATTAGAAGGTCTTATGTTACTTTAATACCTCGTGTAACATACAAACTTAGTAACACAGATAATAAAGTAAAGACTTACTGTCGGTCGAGCTGCAGCAGAGCGACATCATCATACCGAGTACTCCAGGAGCAGCCAGGGTGGAGGACGATCTTCTTGACCGTGAAGTGGTCGGCTGGATCTAGGGGACTGTCAAGGTCGCCTCCTCCTAACCGCACATGCGTTACATTTGACCTGATGGGATCCGACAATAGAATAAATTATTCGATAGGCTATATGGGTAGATGTATTGGATGGGATATTGGACAGAGACAGAGGATTCGATCCCTGTACCCAACAGCTACTGACTAAATTATTTGAATACTACATATATATATCTATCGCAATTATTGTTGGAAATTATTGTCCGATTGTAGTCTTATAGATGACCTGATTGTGTTTTACAGTAAAAATGTTTTAAACTACAATAAATTAACTATTGTAAAGAGTAAACAAATGTGGTGTGAAGCTGGTTTTGAATTGAATATAGTGAAACATCATGGAAAATCAAATGAGGGAGTTCAATGTCGGCACAAAACATCTGACTGGTGAAATGTTAAACTTTCGTTATCAGATATGCCATGAACGTAACGGGCTCACTATGGAAATCATTTAAATACATAAACACATAGAAACCTTCAACTTATAAACGGACCACCTTATAGTCAAGCATGTGCAGTAAGTTCATTTATTTTTTAGGTCCCATGTTAAACATGCCTGCCATGAAAGTCAATAGGAGTATCATTTTCGATTAAATACGATATTCACGTGTCACGTCATGAGATTATTATTTGAAAACCCTGCCAAGGACATTTTGTGGGCAAATTGGGTGGCAAATTTCGGCGGAATATAAAAAAAGACTTATGACAAATATTGAAATGACCGTCTCATAATAAATAGAGTAAAACAAACTTTTTAGGACATTAAGCATAAGCTCAAAATTGTATGAATACAATCCAACAAAAGAGTATGTCCGGAAAATATCAATGGGCAAGGGACATCAAATTTGGCAAAGTGCAGCATTGAAAAAGATCAATTCATATAAATATGTATGTAATTACAATTTCAAAAACCATGATTTAGATTGTAAATCTGCATAGTTGTCAATGATAATGTTAAATGTATCTAGCAGAATTACCAAGACCTGATGGTAGGTTCATTTTGAATATTGAGTTTGTAATAATGAATTTATATCATAATTTTTTTTATAGGAATCACGTAAGGCGTTCTTTGTTCCAGAATTTATTTATGTATTAATTTACCTATTAGAGTATGAGACGTGTTTGTAAATAATGGTCTATTTGCAATCATTCTGCCGTCTATGGACAACTTACACATACATATATTTTATTGCGAACGATTTTTTAAATACATATATATTTGGTCAAAAAGAGATGTTATGGCAAGCACCAAGTGAGCCGTGGAATAACCACATCCAAGTAATAGGTCTCCAAAAAGATAGAGGTTTTGAGTTCATAGTTGAATTGATTTGTGTGTGCATTCACACATGTCTTTCTCGAGATGTCGCCTAGAGTAGAACGTAATTCAATCAGTAGGTACGCAGTCACAGTCTTACGCCATACTCCTACTGTAGGTGCAGTATCCGGAAGTCAGGACCCATATATCACTGATGAGAGAGCCGCCGCAGTTCCACAGGATATTGGGCAGCTCCCCATAACCCAAGAAGGCCTGAAAACATAAATTTTATTTTAAATATAAATGAATGTATTAAAAAAGGTTTAAATTACCGTACTGAATGAATATTTCAGTAATATTATACATTACTAAAAAAAATGCATATTGTCACGGGACCTGGCTTTGGGAGGCAAATGAAAACACTGGAAATTAATTTAGTTTAATTTATTGCCAAAGAAAGTCCTGGACATGAATTAAATTGTGGTATCATTCTAATTTTAAAGTCGCTAAATGTCTTTTGAATATTTCACACTTATTATTGAATTTTTCCTTAATATTCACCAATTAACGCTGTCTCTGTTTGCATCACTTCTGATAAACTCCGTTCAATGTTAGATCGTAGAAACTATTCGCCTCAGTATCCTTTATTCACTTGCGCTGGTCACTTACAAATATTGCGTATTGTAATATTACCGATCATACTGGTTCACTTGGTAGTAGCACGCAGATGTCGCCTTGTTAACGTTACAAAGTGAAGTGCCTGAGCCCGCGTCCAGTGACTTTTTATATAACAAAAATTCCTACGAAAGGTTTATTCTAGAGGTAATGTGAAACATAAGGACTGGAGACCATGGTAATATATTAATGATTCTTAATTCGAACATATATATATAGAACTTTAAAAAAATTGGATAATGTGCAGATGTTCTTACGATGGAATTGGTAAACGTTACATTATACAGAGTGATCACTTAAGCCAGCTCATACGGGTTTTGAGCCCTGAGCCACCGTATAAGAGACTTTCATCCACTTTTCTCATATATAAATTGGCTTCATCTCCGCGAAACTTCCATAATTTATCCTTAATTAATTAATCATCTCTCTAGGAAAAAATCCAATAACTCCAGTAACAGAACATACTTTCATATAAAATATTGTTTCAATTAATGCTTATTAAATTGCTTGCTAGGAATATCCGATCCATGATAGAGTTGCATGGTTCTTATTACATACCTCTATTTGTGGTCGGTTATACTTTTGCACTACAATTTTTTTTTTACAAGTTTTTACAAGACAATGTTTTACAAGAAATTTTTTTCAAAACATAATATTGTAAATTATGTGTAATGACTAGTTAGAATTGCCTAAATATTAAATGTCAAGTTGCGGAAAGCAAAAGAATTGGAGTTATGGAGATTTTTTTGTGCAGGGTTGATAAATAAGCAATTGCAATTAAAGCCTGTATTATTTTGGGCTTGTTATCTGTGGACAGTTTGTTTTGATTGCCCATCGTAGAGTGCATAGCACCTTGTTAGGTTGGATAGATTATGCACCACCAACCGTATGAGGGAACTCAGCGGGGGCTGCACGATAGCGTCCCGGGACCAGTGACTCGTGCTGGTGAGCGCACTGTGTCCTGCGAGACCCGGAGGCGGCCTCACACGGGTACACTAACCGCGAAGTCTCGACGCACTCTGCAACGTTGAGAAAGGATCAGAGTATAAATATTTATGTCTTCACCATAAATGTTCAAAAAATGTTGTGTTAGTAAACAAACACACACCCCATCAATACTCTCACAAATGGGCTTATCTAACAAATAAGAACTATAACCGTTTTTTTCACAATCTACGTTATTTCTACATATTATTAATCAACAGTGATATTAACTATTGTCTAGTGCAGCGTTTCCCGAAAGATGGTCTGCGGAACCCTGGGGTTCCGTGGAAGGGTTCCGCGTTCCATCCGTTAAATTAAACGTTCGTAGAACGAGTCACAACCGCGCCGCAAAAATGAGTTGCAAGTACCCTCAGATGTGGAAAAATACATACGTGAGCATTTGATAAGCCTTAAAATATCCTTGAAAGAGTATTTTATGGAGTTACAGGACATCGACTGGGTAAAGAATCCATTGCATATCATACCAAAACATAGATGCTAACTGTGTCAGAGTATGAAAAATTGATCGATGTTAAGTGTTCAACTTCTTTAAAACAAAAATTCGAGTCAGAAGATTATCTGAATGACTTTTGGATCGGGCTTAAAGACGAATACCCTGCAATTGTCGAGAAGGCTATTACAGTTATGCTTCCGTTTGTGAGACTCACCGATGTGAGACTAGTTTTTCAGTTTACGCTTACACCAAAAAAAGTACAGAAACAGACTGGATGCAGCTCCAGATCTTCGCATTCAATTGTCCAATATTAAACCTAATTTTAGTGCTATTATAAGAAAAATCTCATTCTTCACATTAAAATTCATACATAGTTACATTATATTTCTTTGCACAATAAATGTTTTACAATACATATACATAATAATTATTTTTCATTTATAGTTCTTTCTTTTCAAATCAAAAATTAAAAATTTTCAAACTACATACAGGGTAATCTTTTTTGTTATCAAAATAGGGTTCCGCCAAGAAAAGTATGATCTATTAGGGTTCCGTGGCAAAAAAAAATTGGGAACCTCTAGTCTATTGTACGGATAGTTGCTTGTTGAAATGTGAAAAATCAGTAACCAATCAAATTAAAAAATTTATTTCTCTGTCAAATGTTTACAACTTGCACTTTAATGTGATACAAGGGCTGTCCATTGGGGTCGTTGACGATCTGCTTGAAATGTTGAAAACGTTGAAACGTCCTTAAAAAAATGTCCTTACGGTCCCAAGCCTTCTGCCCAGTTCTTTGCCCCTTGCTGACATCCTGGTGCGGTTCGCAGTTGTCCCCAGAGCCCAAGGTGGGTCCTGAAACAAGTACAGAAATATCTATTTTTTTGATCTGGATCAACGAGGTATCGTTTGGTCTTTAAAGTTTTTGTATTAAAATTCAATCAATAATTTACTTTTTATATGTAACTACCTAATTATTATTTTATTTCATGTCAAATTTTTTAATAGGTAGGTAGTCAGAAGGTAATAAAAAAAAAATTAAGGAACTTGGAACATAGATATTAAGTTTTTTAGAACAATTGATGGTTAAAATACATATAGAATTATATTAGATAACGTGTCCAAAATCAGGAAGTTAACAGTTTTTTAAAGTAATTCATTAACACCGCTAATGATATTGAAACTATGAAGCTTAAAAATTCCAGTCAGGGCTGTTTCTACCATTAGGCAAGACTAGGCGGCGGCAAAGGAACGGGAAAACTTTATTTTAAATGAAACAGCGGAAAAATAGGAAAATTAGGAGAAAAAAAATTACATGCGCAGTTTAATTAGCAAAGAGAGACTCCTGGGACTAGCCACAATTTCAGTTGAATGAGACCCAGATTATCAGCTTGGCAGTATGTTGCTAAAATATAGGCTAAATATTTGCGGGTGTAAAGTTATAATTATGCATTAATCTAAGTAGGTAGTAGAAAATAGAATTGAATGTATAACAATGATTATATCTTCTTCTTTTGTTAGATCCTTGATCTGTGTTGACAGGTCAGTCCTGGTCTTGTGACGAGGACATCCAGCTCTCTCTTCATCTCTCTGGTGGTCTCCCTGGTGGTCGGCGTCCCTCTGGAAACCCGCGCATAACGGATCTGGAAAGTCTCGTCTGCTCCATTCTCTCAACCTGGTCCTTCCAGAAACGCCTTCTCTGCCTGCTCCATCTTACAATATCTTGTATGTCGCAGGTTCTACGGATTTCCGCATTGGGTACTCTGTCTCTGAGGGTCTTGCCCGCAATGGGTCTTAGAGTCTTCATCTCAGTAGTTCTGAGGAGATGTTTAGTTCTCACCATGCCCGCTCTTGCTTCGATACCGTATGTCATGATAAGTCTTAAGCACATTTTATAGATTCTGACTTTGCTTGCCACTAGCATACGCTTATTGGCCCGTACAGTGTTTCTTAAGCATCCGGAGGTGATCACTGCTTTGTTTGTCTGCTCTTTGACTTTGTTATACAGATCGCTGTCGTTAGATATCTCCACCTCAAGGTACCTAAATTTCATAACCTGTTATTAGGTTATATACAAAGGAATATTATATTAGTAAGAAGTGGTAGTAAGTAGTCTTTAATTCTGTTTTCATTTGACAACTAGCTGCAACCCGTCAAAAATGACGGAATATTGTTTCGCGTTTTTGCTAAGCCCTAGTATATACATATTTATAGTATATTTTTAGCGATCCGCGAAAAGGCGGCCCTAGGAACATGCGTTGAGGGCCCAGTTCGAGTTTGCTGGCCCGGGGTTCAAGCCCCATCTCCGGCAGTTTAATTTGGTTGTTTTGGCTGTGAATTCGAACGAAATTACGGACATTACACGAAGTTACAGGGACAGACAACTAAATTATTATGTTTGATAATATTGGGGTGGGAGGTGCAATTTGTTGTGAACTGACATTTTCAAACAGTTTCATGATCATATTATGTGTCTGGTAGGTGTTTGTATATATGTATTTTGGTTTCAATTTTAAATTTATCCTTATCTGTTATTTTTCTGATTGTTAGAGGAAAATTATTAAAAAATTTAATATCAAGAAAACTAAAATGATTTTGGGTTGTGGTAAAATAAAATTTTGGTATGTTAAGTGTATCTCCAAATCTCGTAGATCTAAAATCGCTTCCTGTATTTAATGAATTTTTAATTTAAAAAATTTGGATCATTGATTTTTTGTATAAATCAATTATTTTTGTACCTTGAATTCTTTATATAATTCTTTATATTGTGCTGATCTTAATATTCGTTTTTCGTTTACCTTTTGTTCTCATAACTTTGTTTAGTAGTAAAGTAAAAATTTCGTTAATTCGGACCCCGATAATTCAAAATTCCCCATAATTCAAATTTTTTAAAACCAACAAGTCCAAAATGTTAATTTCACAGTAACTTAACCCCGATAATTCAAAATAATTTTAGCCCCTTGCGACAGAATTCAATACAATTTAGGCCATGTAATTCAACTCTTTTTTTTAAATTTTATATATGTAATTTTAAAAATATTTCGATTTTTTTCGCAAGTGAAAACAACAAATATGTCAAAATCGAGTACTTTAGTAACAGAAATGTCGCGATCTTTTATAAGCATAATAAATATTGCGTTTTCGATGTGATTGATATCTTGAAATATGCAAAAATACGGCTTTTAACAAAATGAATGGCTTTTTTCATAAGTTTCACGATTATTGGCGAATTTCGCAATCGCATCGCGATTTATTTTTGTATTTTGAATTTCAAATTGATGATTTTGAATTGCATAATTTGAAATGGTTTATTTTGGATCCCTTGAATTTCGATTTAACGAGGTTGTACTGTGCCAGCAATTTTTGCATTTCTTCTACGTTACCAAGAATAAGATGCTGCAGCAATAATTTATATGGAAGCAATAATAGAGTTTTATATTCTTCTCTCTGACTAATTACTGGTTCTTCTAATTCTTCCCAAAAGTTAACTGTTTTTAGCTATCTTTTCAATATATCTAATTAAACATAATAATTTCGTTGTGTGTCTGTCCCCGTAACTTCGTGTAACATCCGTAATTTCGTTCGAATTCACGGCTAAAAAAACGGCCAGAGATGGGGCTTGAACCCCGGGCCACCAAAACTCGAACCGGCCGATTAACGCATGCGGGTACGGCCGCCTCTCCGTAGACCGCCAAAAAGATGCTATAAATATACACTAGGGCTTAGCAAAGACGCGAACCATGTCACGCTCCGCCCAGCACAATCGCCATGGTTTAAATTAGTACCTTTTTAACTGCCGGCTGGGGAATACAAAAAATGTTAAAATATTTTGATAAAAGTCTTTATTAATATATCATAATATGTGTCGGCTATAATTAGGTAAATACTATTCTTCAGGATAATAGGATAATAAATATTCTTCAGGAACTGAAATGTAAAAGTATCATTATTTTTGACGGGTATATAATAGCTAGTTACTTGTATTTTGCTCAAAATTTAGTCTAGAATCCATCTTAACTCCTAGATATTTAATTTCACTCACGTCTTTCGCCGTTAAATGAGTAGGTAACATTATACTGCCGGTGTAATATTATTCATTTAGCATAATTCAATACAAAACGTAAGATGTGGCATTCAGATACTCGGTTGAATGCGGAATTGATTTGCGTATTAAGTTAAAGAGCAACTTTATCATGTGCTATCATCAGGATCGGCGACAGAATTACGGGGTCTCTAATAAACGCTATTTTAAATTAAAAAGCCTGCCATTTTCTTAAAAATCAATACGTTAAAAAAAAATCAAAGACTAAATTATAGTGTGAATTTTGATAATCTTTTTGTTTTTTTTTTATTCTGATGATTACAGATGAAATGAGAGAGGTTACCGCGGAGCACCTTTTTTTTCGCCAGTCGACAGAACCCAAAAATTTTCCGCCATTATTGAATATTTTTTTATAAAAAAAATTAAAATGTTCTTAAAAGTATATACTTTCATGAAAAAATGATACTAATACCATAATTTATATAGGTATTCGTAAACAAATTCACAAAAATTGCATTTTTTCGCGGTTCCTAGGTAGGAATTCCCCCTTAACCATTACTCACTAATGGTCACCGTTATTAACTGTGATTACTAACTAATGGTATTGTGATTGTGATCAGTAACCAAAGACGGTCGGGCGAATTTCTCTTTTACGCTTCCTAGGGTGGCCCTGTAACCGTAGATAGAGGGTAATATTGAAGGTCACAATCGCATAACCTGTCTCTGACGTAAATACCTAAAGCTTGTAAAATGACTATTTTTAATGAAACGCAGAGACAGGAACTTGAGTTCCGAATCATTATTATTTTTATGCAGTTTTGACGTCATCACGAGGCATGTTCAAAAATTTGACCATCACCGTCAGATTTTAAACGCTTGTATCTCAATAGAAGTGGTGTAAAGAAAGGATCGGGAGGTTCTTATAAAAAATCTAAACTCAATAAAAATATCACAAAGGATCATTATTAAAATAGTACTGAAAAAAAAATCTACCTTTTCAACAAAAGATCTTTTTAAACTGTTTCCAGTACCAAACATGAATATCTTCAAGAAAGTTTCCATATTGAAAATATGCAACGAAAAAACCTTACAGAAAACCAGAAATACTTCAAGCCTATGAGAAATTGAAACCAATTTAATTAAATTTAAAACAACTCAAATGCAGAACCACTGTATTTATAAAGCCATTAACTACCTATCGATGATGTACGCTGCATCAGTAACCTTTCAGAGCAAATTAAAAAAATTAAAACCTTCCTAAAATCAAACTTAAATTTATAAATCATTTAAATCTATAGCTTTTTTCAAAATACTTCAATATTTCATTATCAAATTACCTTTCAATAACGTATTAATAAATAACTCTCATATGTACCTACCTATATATAAAATAATAACTGAGGATACCTCATCAGACTCAAGAGCTCTTCACTGATGAGGTCTACATGACTACAAAGTATTTAAAAAATGTTAATTTGATATGTAAATATATAAGAATTGTATTTGTACCATATAGTAAAATTTAAAAAAAAAACAGGCTCCCAAGGTTCAGGGTCGTTATCTTAATCAAATCTAATCTTTATTGTTTCAGAGGTAAGTTTATATACTCGTAACTCCATAACCACACGTATTGAAATAAAAACACTTGTTTTTTAAGTTGTACCTTCTTAATTTTCTGTGTCGCGTTTCGCCTTATGAGGGCATTATCAAAAGATTGATTGATAATGTCCTTATGATTGATAATGGCGAAACGCGTCTCAGAAAATTAAAAAAGTAGAACATAAACAATTGTTTTTATTTCCATATGTCTAATCTAATCTAATCATAATGCATAAACAGGTCAACCAGTCAGGGATCGAAGTAAAGAACGAAGCCGTAATGTATAGATCGCGCTGATCACGCTGTTTGCTCATTCCGTCCTTGGCCTTTCCATCGTCTAGAAGCATTTAATCATACAAGCAAGTGGTACACTCATAGCCTCAATTCATCTACAATAAATTTAGTGAAAATATGGGGAAAACGGCAGGAAGCAAATCTCATGGCTCCGTACGAGATTGGACAGGGATAAGGACGGTGGAAGAGCTGTTTCGAGCCGCTAGAGATGGTGATCTACTCTCAAGTGATAGTCGACGTGGGGGGGGGGGGAGGCCTGACACGACACTAGAAAAACAAGAAGACTATGAATATTATTATTATTATTATTATTTTAAATTTTATTTATTTATCAATAAACGCCCTAGTGGCCTTTTACAGTACAAGAAAATAAAAAAGGATTTTAATACACCTAACATAAAACACATTTTACACAAGCAAAGAGTAATAATTAGAACTCTTTAACAAATTACCTAGTAATATAGTAAAATAAGGATAATTAAACCAATATACCAGATAAATAAAATAAGATGATAAAATAAACCAAAGATAAAATCAAAACATATTTAAAAGGGGAAATGAACAATAATTAGGACACTTTAAAATAAATAAATATATATAATTCATGGGGGAACAAAACGTAAGTAAAAATTAAGTCCATTAAACTGTAATTAATTCTATTGGTATATTCTAAGTCTAAGTAATTCTTTAATTCGGGTATGCTCCTGCATCGAAAAATGTCTACGAATTCCGAAAGTATGTTTTCAAGGCGATGCATGCGTGTTAACGGTGAATTTAATGCATGTTTATTCCTGTGGGTCCCTACAAAGAACACTTCGTGATGTCCCGTTTGTCTCGGTATATTATACGAGACCATCTGAATCAGTTCAGAACAGTCCAATATACTTTTAATAAATTTAAATAGGAACACTATGTCACTGACATCTCTTCTGTATGATAATTTCTTCAAATGAAGTACATTCATTAAATCATCATAATTTATTCTTTCTATTGGAATACTTTGGATTTGAAATGGAATAGAATTATTGTACGTGGTGCCTATCTCAAATGCTTGGCAAACATCACTAGGGAGGAAGGATGAATCAAGACACATAAAAAATCATGAGAATGAATAATGCTGTGGGATTACTGGTACACGTGCACTACTTACACGTTTATTGTGAATTTACATACTATAGTAATTAATACACCTACAGGCGGATCACAGACCAACAAGCGAATGAATTTTTCGATGGCGAATGAAGTTAATGTAATGATTACTATTAGCAAAAAATAAGTCAGAAATATTGAAAAATAATGCAAATTTTGATACTGCATAACTAACGATAGGTTGCTTGAACATTTTCAACTCATTATCAAGGCACGAATCCACCCAAGTTTTTGCTACTAGATATGAGACATCCTGAATTATATTGTACACTTCTGTTGATTTTAACGTGATGGCATTTGACAAACGTTTTTTTTATTTAAAGGTTTACCTTTTTTTAGTAAATAATACATAATATTTTTATTAACTAATATTACGTAACCATTCATATATGCATTCACTTATTATATAATAATTATATTTTTCTGTATATGTGACGTTTGTCTTCCGTCTTGAATATGTTAATTTTTCTGTTTTTTTTACATTTTATGGTAAATTATTTACTCCTTCAATCTTTTTTAAGATAACGTAAACCAACAAGAATAGTTTGCATTTTTCATTTTTAGCGGTGATTCGCGCGCAATGTAATATTTGCACTATTTTGACTCGACTTTTGACTTTTTCCGTTATTTTTAGAGTGTGCTTTGCTCGTAAACAGGCCCTATATACACACACAGCAATTGCTTTGTTTTGTAGGTAAGCTGTGTTTAGAAGTAAGGTCAACCACTCGGATGACGTGCTAGAAGGTCAGAACTGCACGGTTCTATTAATATTTTGTCGTGTTTTTCTGGAACTATAAGTTACCAAAGTCTTAAATACATCGCGTTTGTTAAAATAGCTGAAATCAGGAATCAAGAACAGAATTTTTATTAAGGCGGCACATTCACCGCCAATGCATATTTTGGCGTTTTTTTTTTCGAAAATGTGGGTTTTTATTATTCATTTATATCAGAATGTATATTCTAGACTGTAATTTTTTTAAGGCTATTACTTAGATAGAACCTTTGTTATTATATAAAAGTAATAAAATGAACATTATTTAGAATAATTAAGAAAATATAAGCATTAATCGACAGGCCGCGGCCAAAATAATCGTTTTGGTGTCCTAGGCTTTCTTCATTTCATTGGGAAGAGTAATACAAATAATAGTCCTTGATTAGGTGGTAATAGAGGAATCCAAATAATGTTTTTGTTCTAACTGCCGAGTTGCTTGTAATGCAAATTTCTAAATAGTACGGAAAGTACCCAAGGAAAAGATTGAATCTCCACAACATTCTCTAAATCAATTAATAAATTGCCATACTAACAATGTTTTAGAAATAAATAATAAATATTTTTATAATTTTCTAAATTTTAATTTTGTTTACCTAGGGAGCATCAATAAAGGAGTTTTATTATAAACTGTGTTGTAGGTATTTTTAACTCACAACGGATTAATCTGCCTCCTTTACTACAGACTTCGGTCTAGTTAAGGGTGATCAACTTGTACATGAAATTAAAAAAACAATAAATAAGAAAATTAGTCCACTTTGTGGGCTTTATATAACCTTTTTGCCAGACTTTTGACATGGCTTTTCAATAATATTGTAAATTAAACGATTATTTTTAATTAGTTAAAATTATTTTAAATTGTTAAATTACTTAGTTTTTTACAATTTATGTGTTAAAAGAGACTGTTTTTAAAAAACAATTTTTTGCTGAGTGATTTTTTAACCCTTTTAATATACCTTTTAACATAGCTAACAACTTTTTAACTTCGTTAAATTATAATAATGGATAATATTTATTTTAAACTAAATACTTAGAAAAATTAAATTCTTATTCATAAATTTTAATTTCAATGCGCAACGTTTTTAATACAATACGCTGTGCTGAAACCAGAAACATTAATAATTTTATTAATTGATTTAATAATTTAGTTTGTCTCACTTTATAAAGATGTATGTATTTTTACTCCCTTTCTTTTAACTCGTAGCGCCTGCTGGTCTGCTTGTCGGCTTGTCTGCTTAAAAAACTTTGGATCGATTTTTAACCCTTTCCCGTGATCCAATCGAGCTGAAACATTACACGCAGACTCTTGGCGAGGATAAAAATGATCTAACAAAATCGTCCGACTCGAGCCCACGCGTGGGGTAGGCGCGAAACCTGTTTAAGTAAATGTTAAAGGGAGTTTAATAAAAACTTGGTTTTTATGGGTTAGTTTTTTTATTATTTTAAACCCAATGAATAAATTTTAATTTGATACCTTTCCATATAAAAAATGTGTTACAGAATGCAAGGGAAACTGTTAGAAAAAGTGGCGAATTTCACTCGCATTGTCAGATGGTCGCCTTAAGCCCTCCACATATAGCTGATTTACATTGAATTATTTAAATTTATATTATTGTGCGTATGTAAAACTAATTATTGCTTTTACATACGCACCATTTCGTCAGTACCTACATACCTACGCATCGACACCGACGTTTGGTGAGCAGTTGAGCTGCTACGTCCGGACTCGAAAATCGAACCAAAGTAAATTTCCGTTCATTGTTTTAAATTCTTATATAAAAAGTAATGTTGACTAATTCATGATATGTGTGTGACGTAACTTTAGCCTAATCAGCCAACTTTAACAAAATAACTTCATTTTGTTTTAAAATTATGAATTTGTAGGTTTTTCATGATATAGTACAGAAGGTCGTATTTTCTTAACCGAGATAAGTCGAAACACCTTGTATCAACTCTCCCCAGTTGCAATATGTATTTAATAAGAGTCAAACTATTAAATTAAACTTATTATTTCAAAATACGTAGAAAATATAAACGCAAAAGTAACAGAGGAGAGGCTAGTAGGTATGCAAATGTATAAACTAGCGACAGAAGAGGTAAATTTAAGAAGAAAAAGCCTTCGAGATGCAGAAAAATCATACGACCTCAGTTATACTAGGTACTTTGTTTTGCTTCATTAAAAAACTAAATCCTTGCGATGAAGATAGCCATAAGCAAGTTGCAATGGGGATGTACAATTTGTACGGCCTTGTGTATCTCTACAGAAGAAGAGAATAATCTGTTGAGTATCTCCTCACGTGTTCGATAACTAACTTCAACAACTAGTTAAACAGCTAATCATAGACTCGTTACTTAAGAATCGAGGCGACTTGCTTTCCCTGTGGTAGAGATGCAATGGTTGAAGAAGTCTGGCTAAGGGCCGGTTGTTTCAAGTTGGATTAAAGTAAGCGTTCTTTTAAAGCATAGATTTTTACGTTCTCCACCAATCAGACGATCCGTTTACGTAAAAATCTATGCTTTGATCGACCGCTTACTTTGATCGAACTTGAAACAACCGGGCCTGAGTCCGCCGCGGAATACGGTACGTAAATTCGGTTGCGGATTTGACGCGACCGAAAAGACGCGGCGCAAGACACGTTCAGTGTGGCGCCGGCCTTAGACCCGGTTGTTTCAAGTTCGATCAAAGTAAGCGGTCGATCAAAGCATAGATTTTTTTTTTTTTTTTAATAGAGATGCGAACACGGAATACGTGTCACATCAATATTCTTACTATTTTCAAACTAAGCTAAAAACGCTTGTGCTATGAAAATAGGACTAACTTGCTAGCCTGGAGTGAGGTTCGAACCCGCGACCTTTGGATCACGAGGCGTGTGTCCTAACCACAAAACCAACAAGCTACTCGAAAACGAAAACGGATCGTCTGATTGGTGAAGAACGTAAAAATCTATGCTTTAAAAGAACGCTTACTTTAATCCAACTTGAAACAACCATTGCGGCTTATGTTTGGCGGTCTCGCAAGGCATGTCGTTATTATTATTTCCCATGATTTTTCACGAGTATACCTACCGATATTTCTAATATAGCAGCGTATGCAGTCAGTATTTATAAGAATCTGTACTTAAACTAGAATTTCTATCATATTATACTATTGTGAAAAGCTGAAGCAAATTAAATAGAATTTCAGTAATTAGAAAATTACAATGCTGTTTGGATTAACCGAAACGAAGAATTTAGTCATATTGTAATGTATAAATGTGAAAAATAATTTGTTTACATTTTAGATTGATATGTTTTTTTTATTGTAACTAATTAATTAGTGTATAACTAATCAGTAATTAACGGCAAGATGTAATTCAAAGATAATAAGTTGGTCATTTCTGTCGGAAAGTAGACGGCCTAATGTGTAATGTAATTAATTGTAATTGTGGTGTAATGTAACGGATGTAGAAAAGTGGAATGTGGAAGTGACAATTTTTCCAAACTCTATAATAGGTCATGAGGACGAATTAATGTGGCGAAACACATCTCACGAAATCGCATTGAAATCACACATATTGTGACCTCACCAGGAATGCAAGCGCGTGCAGTGAGAACATTGAAGCATGAATTTTTCATAAAAAAATGTTTTGGAAAAAAATAGAAATCAAATTTTTATCTGACAGAATATTGTGAATGAATATAATGATGATAATTGTGATAGGAATATTATGAGATATACGTTTTGTTTAAATTATTTTTCAAAATATATGTTTACGTAAAAGTCACGCTGCGATGTTCATCCTGAAAACTCCGATTTGAGAAGCCAGTGTCATGCTCTCCGAACTACAACTTCAAGCTGAATTTCATAAGTAAATTTGGAACGAAAATAATCCCATTGTTAAGTTGATAGATTTTAAATCACACTGTTATTGTACATTTTTAGTTTGTTACCTGCCGCATTTATTTTAATTCCTCCAACTAGTAAAATTACAACACAAAACGACCGCATCCAATTCGCCGGCATGTTTGAAAACAGGAAGACACTGAACTGGTTCAAATCTCCGACACCTTGATCGATTGGAAATCGCAATCAAAGAAGGGCTGCGACTCGCCGCGCGAGACCGACTCTCGACTGATTCGCGACCCGACACTGACTGTCAACCCGAGACTGACTGCCCCCCTGGCCCCTCTGACTGTCCCCTGGCCCTCCTAACTGGTCCCTCGTCAGACGCAACACGCACACATCGATCTTTAATTATTGAAACCTTAGATGACAGCTGCATTGCGATTGCAATCTGCATATCAGAAAAATAAACAATCAGTGTATTCAGCATGACGTGGATCGGCGTAATTGTTTTCTGATGCAGGATGAGGCATTCAGTCAAGTGACTGAACATTTTGGGACCCTTGATCGATGTTGTTTTTAAGCTTAAAAAGTTACACTTTTGTACATGCTCAGTTTTTCTTTCTCGTTTTATCTTTACTTTTTTATTTATTTAAAACAAATGCATAAAAGATCTAGGAAGTAGTGATGATCAAACCGTTATTTTAATCGTTCAGTTATTTGGGATTTGTACCTGATTGTATCGATGATTGGTAACTAAGATAACTGCTGTCTACTACCAATGGTTGCCCGTCGAATTACGAAATATCAGGTGACAAACATAATGCAAAACATAAACAAATAACGACTATTGTGTCACCGATTAAAATACCATCACTACTAGGAGGTGTACGAAAATAACATTTAAATTCACGGGAGATTTAGAGGTAATTTATTTGTTTATTAAGGAATCTTAACAGTTTCAATCATTATAATATTAGTGCCCAGTGTACATTGCATAAACCACTTACAAAGATTCACAGATGTTTAAAGCGTAGTAAATTAAGTATAATGTTGGATAAGAGAATATTTGAAAGCTAAGAGAATATATTGTAGTAAGCAACAAACGATATTAAAGTAAAATAAAGGTAATAGGTAAATGAAGAATTTAGTAAAATTAATGAGTGTCGATAGTAGCACGGGAATAGGGAGGGGGGGGGGGAGGGAAAGGAAGTAGGAGTCAAAGTAGAGGTGAAAGAAGAGAAGATTAGATTCAGTGAGTGATTGACATAAGTCGATTTAGTAATGATGCTTTCAATCCTTAAGTCGAGTAATGAATGCTATGGTGAAGTCGTAAAATTTTCATCGGTTGCAAATGAGTTGTGATTGTCCTGTTTTGTGTTCTGGCTGCAGTGATGCGGTAGTCTTGAGATTTTCTTGTATTTTTGACGTTTTTAATGCTTTTTACTCCCTTTCTTTTAACTCGTAGCGTCTGCTTGTCTATTTGTCGTCTTGTCTGCTTATCTGACGAAAAAACTTTGGATCGATTTTTAAGCCTTTTCTCGTGATTTGATCGAGCCGAAACTTTGCAGGCAGACTCGTGGCAACGATAAAAATGATCTTACAAATTTTCGTTTAAAAATTTTTAATAATTATAGTATAATTTTGAATTTTTCGAAATTTTAATGGTTTTTTCAAATTGGAATCAATACAAATTAGTAATGACCCCGACGTGCAGTAAGCACGAAACCTGATTCAATGAGAAAGAGAGTATAATAAAAGCGATGTTTTTCAAATAAAAAGGTTATCCCTTCTAAAAAATTATGTTTCAAATGTCTGCTTTTATATTTTAAGTCTGTAGAATGACCAAATATAAGGTCTCTATTATCACCATCCATCATAAGACACCAAGATTTTGAATTGGTACAGTTTATATGTAGGAACTAATATGACAATACATTAAGATATACAACAAGACATAAATAGTAGACATTGTGACTGTGGTTATGGATTTTGATTTTGTTTTGGTTATTGATATGAAGAGGAAAAAGATTTATTTTATTTGCGTGGTAATATTGCATTGTTACAGTGCTATTTGCAAATAATGCCCATGACCTTCAAACAATGGTACCTAAAAAAACGCGAAATGAAACTAGTAACAAGTATGACCTGAAGATGAACACTCGCAAGACTAAATTAGTACTTAGGTGCATGGGTGGACGGGAATAGGGTAATTTCACTTTTTTTAAATAGAAAAATCTTTACTTTGGTTTAGAAAATACGTTTATGAAAAAGATTTTCTTTTAAAAACAAAATGAAAAAAACGGTTTTAAACTCCCGCCAAAACGCTTATATTCGCAAGTGTCGTAATTTGGCAGTTTTCATGACAATCTGACTTTAACCACGTGACAGCACATTCGCGTATTTAGACATTCATTTGTTTTTTTCAAAACAAGCCGGCTTTTTTATATAGTGTCCATAATATCAGGGAAAATTTTTTTTTGATATTATATGGTACCCAAATGTAGAAATTCATTCCTGAAACCTGAAAAATGAATCCAACATTGAAGCGTCAATTTTCGGTAAGTTATCGGATTTTCCTTGTGAAAATCCATCCTCCATTATTTTAAATGTGTTCTTAAATGTTATTTTATTAAAATAGGTCGCAAACACGGCAAAATAAAAAAAAAACACGCAAACACCAGTAAAAACAAAGCGAGACGAACGGTTACCATAGAAACAAAACAATTTACAGTGACAAACACCATAGATCACGTATGTTTGTCTATAATTCTAGCCAAACAATGTCACAGCCAATCACATCGCTTTTTAAGGATTCATATTTTTTAAGATTTTTAAGATAAAATTATGAATGGAAACACTATCCCACACCATTCCATATATAATTTATTTTTCTGAATCTATTTCATATATTTTCATAGATATCTGTAAAATGTGAAATTACCCTATTGGGATCCATCTTAAGAAGTAAAAGCTCGAATAGAAATGGCAAGAAGTGCGTTTCTCAAAATGAGACCGTTATTTTCTAACCGTGACCTAAGCCTGCAACTTAGAATGCGTATGGTTCGGTGTTTCCTATATTTTTGACTTTCTTATATATGGTGTGGAGGCATGGATGACCATGAACTAATCCGCAAAGTCGAGGCTCTCGAGATTTGGCTCTATGTGTAGATGTATATTGAAAGTTTCCTCGTTGAATAGAGTGACGAATGTTAAAGTGCTACGGAC
Source organism: Agrypnia vestita (assembly GCA_016648135.1). Classification (NCBI taxonomy): domain Eukaryota; kingdom Metazoa; phylum Arthropoda; class Insecta; order Trichoptera; family Phryganeidae; genus Agrypnia; species Agrypnia vestita. The sequence goes on along the minus strand of JADDOH010006564.1, from coordinate 3,504 downwards.
TGTCAAGACAAGAATACTCGAGTATCTCGGACATTTATGATAGGACCGAAATATAGTCTAAACCAACTCATCATCCAGGAGAAAATAAGTGGTAAAAGAAACGCGGGAAGACGCCCGCACCTCATGGCTGGGTAACTCGAGAGACTGGTAAGTGTGACTCGACTGAGTTGTTCCGTGCGGCGGTAATTGAAGTCGTAATCGCCAGAATGATCGCCACCCTCCGATAGGAGATGCCACCACAAGAAGAAGAATTAAAAATGTGGGCCATCTCTAAAAGTTGATTGAAAATTCAGAAAAATTACTAAGGCATCAAAATTTTATCTTACTCTTAAATTAAAACTTCGAGCAATTTTTCCAATATATCATCAACTTTATTTATTGAATAGTGATAGTAATAATTAAATTAAGATTCACACTTCTCTTTTACCAAATACTAATCTGCAAAGTAAACCACCCCACGTTCTGAATTTCGAGGAACCCTTGCCCAAAACCTTATCCGCCAGGATCTGAAGCGGGCTCTTCATTTCGATCGACTGCTTCCTCGCACTGAAGTCATCAGCTCCGAGTTCCTCGTCCGACTCGGTTGTTTCGTTAGTCTCTGTAAACATTTTCTTCAAAATTTCTTTTTCTACCTCAGAAATTCCGTCAGCAGCCATCTGACTATTGTCGGTCAGACTATTCTTGGAATATGTTTCCGGCTCTGGTGCGCTTTTTATAGATCTTCTGGGTCTCTCAGACTCGGGCCACACGAGGTCCTCGATCCAGCCGACGTAGTGGGACACCCTCGTGTACACCCCCGGGGAGTTCTTGAAGCCGCAGAACCTCCCGAAGGAAGTCACACCGAGGATCACGTAGAGGAAGAAAGTTTTCTTACAATCTGGTTTCTGTAAACATGCGAAAATTTTACTCTAAGGCTCGGTTGCGCCAGCAGAAGTAAATTTGGTTCGAGTAACATTGACCCGAGTAACTTTTTTTACCCTCAGCTGAGAGTAAACTCGATTTCGGGTTGCACAAACGTCTTTTTTACCATTATCAAACCAATAATAAGGCTAATAGGGTGCCAAGCGGAATAAACCTCAAATACCGCATTTGTCTATGGAATTTGATTTATGTCACATTTTCAAATCAGCTGTGAGAGGACGGCCATTTTTTTTACCAACATTTTTACTTTTACCCACCTATCTCGGAGAGTAAAATAAAGTTACTCATGTATGTACTTCGGCGAGTAAAATAATTTTTACCATCGCTGGCGCAACCCGTTTTTAGTAAAAAAAGTAACATGAGTAACTTTAAAGTTACTCGAGTAACTTTTTTTACCTTTACTTCTGCTGGCGCAACCGAGCCTAAGATGACCGCAAAATGCAAACATTAATAACAATATTTTTTATATTTATATTCTGAGAACACAATTACTGGTTCCGATAGTCATTGATAGTCAGCATCATTAAAAAATATTGTACATATGTATATTGTGGTTTATGAATAATATACATAATACAGATTGTATGTAAATACCGCATGACAACTCACGTTGATTAATTCAGAAAACAAATTATTGAAATTTAATTTTTACACAATGATTTACACGATATTTTTTTACTATTTTGGTATAGGTACTTCCGTGTATTTTTAAGAGATATTTCATTGAGTAATTATTTATGTAAAAGCTTATCGATGGCCTGCTAAAATTTATATTCTAAAATACGCTACGATTCCAAGATCCCATGTTGAATAGTCTTTATTGACAATAAGAAAAACACCATTTATTTATTGGCATTTATCTAATAGCCTTTCGTCGAAGAGCCATTTAATTAGAAAAACTCATTATCTACCGGTTTGTAAAATACATTTTCCAATTTTCTTTTTAGTGAATATTTCAATATCTTTCGCATGTCAGAAAATAATTAAGATATGTCATAATATTTTCCAAGATATAAACCATTTGGACCCGAATTATTGTTAGTAATTGTACTCTCCACAATTACTTCCCCACAATTGATCTTATTAATTACCATTAATAAGATCAGTTGTGGGGTGTAAAAGCAAAGGCAGCTATATCCAAAAAATTGAAAAAATGATTGTTGAATGCAGTCTTCGAAGATTGCTAATTTAAAATGTGCTGAATTCTAGATTTGATGTATCTATACCTTCCAAAATCCTGTTTTCTATAAATGTATAGGCTATGTTTCCCATAAAACATCAGTAAATTATAAATTAGTAGCCCTCGATGACTGCATTAATTTTTTTTTTTGATATTGCTGCTTTTGCTTTTATACTCCACATATTATGTTTTTATTATTATATAATTAAAAAACACTACAAGACTATACGATTTAATTCAAATTCTTGAGTATGAGGTATAATTTTTTCAATATTTTTATATTAGTGTATTAGTGATAAAGAAATTCTCTTTATGTGCATATATTAGGTCCTTACATATGAAATTGACGTTTAGTATGGGAGGAACATAAAGTCGATTTTTTTTTATTATAATATATTTATTTAATCAAAGTATGTACCATTGCTATCTATGGACTTTTGCCATCTCATAGGTAGTTCATCGATCCCTTTACTAAAAAAACCATTCGGAAGGGAATCAATAAAATCTTTGAAGGCGGTTTGGACTGCCCCATCGGAGTTGAATTTTTTCCTTTGCAAGAAGTTATCCAAATTTCGAAAAAAATGGTAATCTGTTGGGCAAGGTCCGGAGAGTATGGTGGATGTCTTAGACATTCCAATTGAAGCTCCTCTAATTTGGTAGCCGTCTGTTGTGCAGTGTGTGGTCTAGCGTTATCATGAAGCAGCAGTGGCCTAGAGCGATTAACCAGCCTCGGTTGTTTAGCAGCTAGCTTTTCCATCATGGTTTGCAGTTGCTGACAATAGACATCTGCCGTAATCGTCTGGACAGATTTAAGAAAGCTGTAGTGAACGACACCAGCACTAGTCCACCAAACGCTCACAAGTAACTCGCGTTTGTTGATTTGCTTCACTCAATTCGTGAGGTACCCACCTTTCAAGCTTTTTCACCTTACCAATTTGTTTCAAGTGGATTAAAACAGTTTTATCACTAACACCGCAGCCTGCAGCTAACTCGGATGTGGTTTGCGATGGATCGGCTTCCACAATAGCCTTCAATTCTTCATTATCAACTTTGGTCTCCGGCCGTCCACGGGGCTTGTTCTGCAGGTCGAAATTTCCAGAACGAAAACGTTGGAACCAAAAACGCACTGTGTTTCTTTTGCGGCACCGTCGCCATACACATCATTAATCCTTCGAGCCGTTTCTGCAGCACTGGTGCCACGGTGGAACTCGTACTCGTAAATAACGCGATATTTCAAGTTTTTCATTTTGTAAACTGAGTGACGCAAAGAAAAAACCAATTGAGGAAAAAACAAATGAATTATAATTTTCAAAACACAAATACATGAGTAAATAGCTGTATAAATTTGGATTTGGAATTCCTAACCAAAGAGAAGATATTTGAGATCAAATTTGCCAGTACGG